>CM032005.1:5800241-6042626 GCA_018804465.1 Populus tomentosa
ATTTTTTAAAAAAAAATTATTTTAGTCCTCAAATGTTTTTTTTTGCACCAATAAGCTCTTTTGAACCTAAATTAACACCAAATTGCATTATTATTATTTTTGAGAGAAAGGGTTGGATTTAAAATCAAAGAACCAAGTGAAAATGAAAAGTAAACTAGGTGGTGGCTTTAAATTTCATACAAAAACTTTATTTTGATCTCCCATCTTTTTTTATTTATAGGTTATTGATCTCTTTAGTTGTCAAAAATTCAATTTTGACAAAACTCATTTTCCTTATTGTTCAATCATGTTTTTTTTTTTTTTTGTAAAAGGAGAGAGAGAAGAAGCTGGATTTTGATATAGAAAGAAAAAGTTGTTGACGATAATCCTAGACACAAAAAAAAAAGTTAAAAATCAGTGTCAATTGGTTCCATTTCATAAGAGCAGTTTCACCTAAATGTTTTTTTTGTCTTCTCCTTACTTGAGGAGGCAAATCTCAATCGCATGAATGTTTTTGGGTTCGAGTTGATTTCATTTTTTACACTGTTTTTTTGAGTTTTATAAAGCCATGGATTTTTTTGGCAGGGTTTTAGGGTGTTTTCTATGTGTGTTTGGTTAAAAGGGATTGAAAAATAGGTTTTAAGCTAAAAAACCAAAGCCTTGTTTTTTCAGCGACTAGAAGTCGCCAAATGTTATAGGATGCTGATGACACGTTGTCTGCTGTCTTTCTTTGTAAAAAATAGAACATGCAACATATCATCTAATCCTTTAAAAGATCTTGTTTTAAAAAATAAAGACAAGCCCAAGCGCACATGCTAGGCTGGAAGGTCCACGAGCCTGGGCATTTTTTTAATACCCAGGTATGTTAGGCCACTAGAGTCATGCTCCTGGGCTCCTTTTAGTATTTTTTTTATATATATATTTGGATTAAAAAAATTGATAATTTCATACTTTGTTATTAATTATTTATTTTTTTTATTTAGCTGAAAATGCAATATCACCCTTTTCTTATCAATAATGTACTTTTACTATCTCAACATCACGTGCCTATCATAGTTTTTTTATATATAAAAAAAAAAACTATTCCATACAAAAAATTATCATGTACTTTATTATCATGTAATTAAATGAAAAATAATTTTTGGGTAAAAAGTTTATTGAATCCAATGACGTGCATAACTTGTGTTATGAGTTTAAATTGGTTGACTATAGTTCACTTAGGTTTTTGTTAATTAAATGCTTATGTTTACCGATTTCATATTTAAACATTAAGTTAATTTGAGATTGAATTTTTTAATTTGTTTTTTTTTAAGATTATCCCCATGAATTTCACGGGTCAACCCATGACCTAGGTAGATCAATTGTTTTTCTATCTTAATATTAGATAAAAATATTATTCAATTCATGGTTAAATTCTATTTATTTTTTTAGAAGATATATCATCAATACCTGGATATTTTTTATGCTTTAATTTTAATTTTATTTTTTTTGCTCCAACCCGTGGCATAGTGCAGGCCAATAGACTTATTGTTATCTAAGTTGAGATAAAAAAAAAATACTTATTGTTATCTAAGTTGAGATAAAAAAATAATAGAGAAGTAAAAAAATGTTATTTAGAATTTAAAACAAACTAGTTTGTATGCTCATGCTATCTTGTGGGGGATACAAAAATAATTAGATCTCGATAATTTGTTTTGTGATTGTCATTAAATATAGTATTTTTGAATATATTTTTTTATAAAGATAGATTTTTCTATCAAATTATCTTTTGTTTATCTTAGCCAATATTTTAACTACGAGCATTGTTTCTATTTGAAGAAAAAAAATGATTGTTATAGCTAATTTAAGAAAAATATCAAAATAGTATCTTCATATTTTATGTGACTGAAAACTTAAGAAATAAAAAAATATGGTAAAATCAACAATTAAAAGTACAAGAAACTTGATTGTATCCATTTCATAGTCTACCACTAAGTTTTGCTAAGATTAGCCATTTACTTATTAACCACACTCATAATTTGTGAAATGTCTAGCGTACACTTATGATGACATACATTATATTTATCATTACACTAGCATAAGAAACATGGAATATGTGCTCCATCTCCTTCTTAGTTTTAAGTGATAATGTAGCTGAGAGTTTGAAATGAGTTTTTAATTAAGTACTTACAAGTTTTGATGTTTGCATACCAAAACAATAAAGTATCTTTTTAATGTACTTTTTATGTAACAAATACAATCTATTCACTTTACGATACCTATGAATTTCTCTACCAATAACCTATTTTGCCACATCAAATCTTCTATCTCAAATTCATTTATATAAGTGCACCACAATCTATATACTTTTACCCCATCTTCATACCCTAGAAATAAGTACTTCATTGCCTTCAACTTAAGCTTACCATCATTCACATGAGCACAAGTAAGATAACCAAATACTCTCATATTTGTATGACTAGTAGGAGATTCGAACCTTATTTCTTCTAGAGTTTTATAATCAATAGTTGTTGATAGAGATTTATTTATCAAATAATAAACTATATTGACAACTTTTTCCCAAAACCCTTTGGATAACCCAACATTAGAGAGCATACACCAAGCTCTAAAAAAGTTATGTTTATACTTTCTACAAGTTCATTTTACCGTGACATATTTTTTTTTTGTACAATGCCTCACAATTCTTTTATTTTGCAAAACTCATCGAATGGACCTCCATGA
Organism: Populus tomentosa; assembly: GCA_018804465.1. NCBI lineage: Eukaryota > Viridiplantae > Streptophyta > Magnoliopsida > Malpighiales > Salicaceae > Populus > Populus tomentosa. The sequence goes on from CM032005.1 coordinate 5,802,942, forward strand.
AATTCCAAGCCATTGTCAATTTGTAAGTGCTTGATCTTCGTACTAGTTTGCTTTTTAATTATAGCCTTATATTTTTTAAATCAATCAAAGACTTCATCCTTGTATTTTAAAATAATGATCCATACCTTCCAAGAGAAATAATCAATAAAAGCTAGCATATATCTTCCAGCACTAAAAGACAAAACACGAGATGGATTCTAAAGATCAAAATGAATATAATCTAAAGTGCCTTTAGTTTGATAAATACTCATATTAACTTGACCATACATTGTTTTTCGAACGCACAATGCTCACAGAAATCCATGAATCCAAATTTATGGTCATCAAACCAACCTTATTTGCTTAATAAAGTCATCTCTTTCTCACTAAATGTACCCAAGTCGCGTATACCATAATATCATGATCTAAATTTAAAGATGAAATAATAAAATTTCTCATAGTTGTGTTGCTTTGAAGAAAATGAAGACCATTTCATTTTATGACTTTCATCACAATAAGAACACCCTTCAAAATCCTTATAACTCCACCTTTAGTTTTATATGAACAATTCTTGAAGTCCAGTGTACTCAAAGAAACTAACTCTTTTTTATCTCTGGAATATGTTTGATTTGTCAAGATTCTTATGATACCATCATTCATCTTAACTTAGATTAAGCCTATCCAAACCACCTTATAAGAGATGATATTTTCTAAAAGAACTTTGCCACCATCAAATGATTTATAGTGGTAAACCAATCCTTATTAAAAGATATATAATTGGAACAATCTAAGTTAAGAATCCATTAACCTTTTAAGTTGCTAAAAGAATATACCATCATTAATGCCATCTCTTGAGTTTAGGGCTACCTCCATATATCTTCCATAATAAGAATACATCTACTAAATATTATACAAAGTTATTGCATGCAAAGTTATCACATAAAAAGTTATGGCCTCTAGGTTTTAGGTTCAAAAGGTCTCGAGAACTTGATAAAACTATAACATAGTGATTTGAGTTTTTGTTGAGTTGCATGTTGTGTGAGTTTTTTAGTTTATTTCTAGTTTTTTCATTGTACCAATTTACACACACACACACGAAAGAAACATTTTCTAGTTTTTCCATTGACTAATTTTAATTATAAAATAAAATAATCAATAAAGCATAGATTTCATGCTACTTGTTGTGTAGTTATACGTGCTGGGTAAATTTGAGTATATATAAAAATAAATTTCATCCAAGTAAACCTAAGTTCATATTCTTTTAATTTTTTAGTATTTTTATTCATGTGAGACTTAATAAAAAAAAAAATTACACTAGAAAATTTTTATTACAATTGACATAGTGTTTTCCTTTACCAATGAATAATTCATAATTATTATTTTTTATTATTAATTTATGACTAGAGGTATTTATGTCGGTTTCACATACTGATTTAAATGTTTCTTTTTCGTTTAAGTATTTGTTTAAGAGTGTAGTAAAGATTATTTTTTCAAAGTGTTTTTTGCTTGAAAATACATCTAAATAATTTTTTTTATTTTTTAAAATTTATTTTTTAACATCAGCACATAAAAACGATCTAAAAATATTTAAAAAAATTAATTTAAAACTAAAAAAAAATTGAAAAGCATGGTTAAACAGCAATGCCAAATGGAACCTATAATCTATTCATAATAAAAATTTTGTTTTAGATTTTTTTTATTTTTTTGATATTATCACATTAAAATTATTGAAAAGCATTAAAAACATCAATTTAATATATATATAAATAAAATACACTTTCAAAACATATAAAAACAAAAAACAAAAATCACCACAGTACAAAACACTTACTCACTTGGGATCCATGCCATCATTTATAAGTAATAACATGTACTAGTAGTTGATAATTAATTGAATACAAGATCCAACCATATATCATAGAAAAGAGATGCACCAAGAACATGACAGGAGGATAGTGCCAATTGGATAATCAGAGCATCTGAAATTGGTGAGCACCTACCATTCAATTTCTCTTTTGGGGACCAAAAAAATATACGTCGATTAGGTTTAGGTAAAGCTTCACTATCTCACAATGGATTGAAACTCTTTTTATCATAATTATAAAATCTAATTTGATGAAAAAAAATTAAATTCATAAATTACCAAATCAATCTAAAACAAACTCTTTGTGCAGATCTCTTTTATATATGTATATATATAATTACCTTGTGTAATTTTAATTTATTATAAAAAAAATATATAAATTATGAAAACAAATTAATATGAAATTAAAGGTAAAAGGCTTAATGTTAATCTATACATTTTTCAACTCCAAGTCTTCTTTGATCAAGTCAAACAATCATAAAAAGAGGACAACAATTTAAAAAGAATTCTTATTTCTTTATTTTCAAGACTAAAACAATATTAAAAGGAACATAACTTTCCATAACATGTAGTCTTGAACTCGGTTTTCTTTTACCAAGTCAAAAGAAATCATAAAAATTCTTGTTATTTCGCTTTCTAGATTAGAACAATAAAAGGAGGACCGCATTTATTTAATATTCATATATGCATTTTATAATTAAATGTGGATCTTCTTCACTACAAACCAAAAATATATATAAATTGCTCATCATTAATTTGTCAATATGATTTATCATAATATAATCTAGCAAATACTATCTCAACAATTCATTTATTAATTAAAAAAAATCAGTGTTTTACTTAGAAAACATTACTCAAATTTAGATAGGAAAAAATAAATTCTAAAACAAACCGCAATTTAAATAGAACCAATCATACAAACTATATATATATATATATATATATATATACACACCCACCACATATTTCGGCAAGAACTTGGTTGACAGCAAAAACTTAAAATCCTAGCTATATTTATCCACCGAAAAGTCTACCACCTCTCCGTAGTTAGGTGAATCACGTCTCCTTAGTTGGCTGATATTCCTATCACAAAATAAATCCTCGATACAAACCAAGACAGAGAGGACACTGCCACCTGAAACTGAAGCCAAACCTCTGACTGTACTTTTCATAGGTATCATCAAAAGAACCAGAACTGAAAGGAAAAGCTGTTCTGTTCAGTGATGGGGGCAATAAAGGCAGCATCTGGGGATGCAGTGTTAACTTTCATGTGGGTGTTTGTGTCTGCCATGTTTGGTTTGTTCACAAACCTGATAGTTACTGCTCTCGGTCTTCAAACCCTTGTCTGGGCTCCTCTGGTCATTACTACTTTTATTGTCTTCACCTTTGTTTTCTTGTTTACCTTGATTGGTGAGGCCTTGGGTGGTGCCAGTTTTAACCCAACCGGTACTGCTTCTTTCTATGCTGCTGGGGTTGGTGGAGACTCTCTCTTCTCCATGGCCCTCAGATTCCCTGCTCAGGTATACGTTTACAAACATCATTGGCTTATCAAACACGGTAGAATTGTACTTGTTATTGCATGCATGCATGTCTTTCTTTTGCTGTTCATCAGCTGTATTGATTTCTTTTTGTTTGGTTTCTTCTTTTTATTGGGATCGTGTTTAAGGATTTAAGTCCTTAATTATCTTGATTTGTTTTGTTTGTGAAGCAAGATGATGGAATTTGAGTGTTCTAGCTTCCTTTGGGTCCCTCCTTTTCTTCCTTTTTTGTTGTTTTGTTTCTTTTCTTGGAATTTTTTAGTTCTCTGTTTGCCTTTCATTGTTTATTGCTTCTGTGTCTTGATTTCTCTGACGGAAGAACATTATCCACGACGATTCATCTTCCAAAAAGAAGTAGCATAGTTTTGAAAAGAACAGCCATGATTTACTTTCCAAAGAAGTTGAATAGAATTGTTGAAGGAAAACGATTTGGCAGACACTCTGTCACAACAAGACCAGAGCAGTTGTGCCAAAGCTATTCGGAAACAGGATTGAATGGGAATGATTAAAATATTAACAACCGAATGTCTCCTTGACAGGCAGCAGGGGCTGTGGGAGGTGCGTTGGCTATCATGGAGGTGATGCCAGTTCAGTATAAGCACATGCTTGGGGGGCCTACTTTGCAGGTGGACTTGCATACTGGAGGCCTTGCTGAGGGGGTTTTGACCTTCTTAATGAGTTTTGCTGTTCTTGTAATTATCCTTAAAGGCCCTCGTAACCCTCTGGTGCAGACATTGTTTCTTTCCATTGCGACCATAACATTGGTGGTTGCAGGTTCTACTTACACCGGTCCTTCCATGAATCCTGCCAATGTGAGTATCTCATTTGTCTTTGCTTCTCAATTTCATAGTCATCTTTCCTTTGAGAAGATATGTGGAGTGCTTATGAATCTCTCAAATTATGCAGCAACCTGTCTTTTTCGTACTTATAGTTTAGATTATAATTGCATAAGCTCCCAAACATTGCGTGCACGATGCAAATCACCTTTATTTCTCTTCCGCTTGTTGTTATACTGCATTTTGCAGTATAACAACCGCTTGTTGTTTTTTTTTTTTGTCCTTGTAGCCATTTCTGCATTTTGGTTAAGATCGTTTTAAATGTATGACTGACATTGCCTTGCTAAGGAAACCAAGACCTGGCAGATGTTGAGACAATGTCTCATAATGTCTGAGTTCATCTCTTCTCTCTCTGTTTGAGAGCGTGTAAACCTGTGTAATTCAGGAAATTTAGTGGACATGAGATAGGGAAGGTCAGAGCCATCCATCTCCTCTTTGAAAATACTTCTGCCAAGTCTTGGGATATTCTGCTCAATTTCATGGGAAAAAATTCCTATCTGATTGACAAATCTCACTGATCCAACTCATCCCTTTCTCTAAACAAGCAAACTACAAAGAGCAGACTATAAACACTATCAAACAAGCAAACCCCCACCAACTCCAACAAACTAAACCATAAAAAACCATTAAAATTTCCACCTTAAAACCGTCTCATAATTCAAGAAATTCAAGAAAAACCCCGCAACTCATAAAATCCCTCTCACCAATCTGTTTTATTCTTGGTTTCTTTTATGTATCCCATTGTTAAGTGATATTCTTTTGGTATCGAATAGCTAAGGACTTTGCTCTTTCTCATTCTTGACTAGATGGGATACACAAGGGCTTTGCTCATCTATCTCCTCGGTTTACAGACAAATGATAGGGAGGAACATAAATGACCTCTTCGTCCTTTTCCCTTATGCTCACTTCTAAGTTCTAACTGATTATATGCAGGGTAAAGTTAAGATATTTTAATGTCATGATTAGCAGCCTTTTCTCCTGGCATCTAGGTCGTTCTACTATTAACAGTGTCTGGATTCTTAAATCTGCAAAGAGCAAGGGGGATGGGGAATAAAATGTTGATTGGGACTATTCTTTCTTTAAGGAAAATTAGCTTTTCATAAATGTGCAATGAATTAGTGTTGTTTTATTGCTGGTGGTGGTAGCGGTGCTAGGCAATATTGCAGAGGTGGAGGTTGTGATAGCAGGTGGAGATGGATGTGACGGTCAGTAGTTACAGAAGAAATCTACAACGTGGATATTATTACCCAGATATAACTTTTATTGCTACCAGTGAAGACAGGTGGAAACAGGGGAGGAACCCCTTGTTGCGTTGCATTTCGTTTTGGGATATGGAGCATGAAGTTTTAATATTGGTTTGATACATTGAAACGCTTTCTTTGTTCCATCCAGCCTATATAGAAGCCAATGGTTTTCTTTGGAATTTGTTGTCAGGATATATGATAGATAATCAAAGTAGTTCATGAGAAATTTGGCAACAAAGTTACATTTGCTGATATGCAGATTAGTCTATTAAGGAAATTGGATCGGAAAGTTTACCTTCCAGGATTCCTTGGGAAACTTCGAAAGTATAACCATCCTCCTGATATGGAAGTATGGAACAATAACTAAGAAAGGTTATAAACTGTCGAGAAATTATTCAAAACTGTTGGGAAACATACTCCCTCTCTTCCTTTCATAAAGAATCTGTGGGGTTCATGAATAAATGTGAGCAAGGGAGTACAAATTCTTGGAGTTTATGAAAGGAATTCTCAGCTTTAGAAGTCTTTCAGCCTGTTCTTTAATGGTTTCATTTTGAAGTTTGATTACCTGCAATTAGAGCTTTGACAGTTCTGCACATCTATGGGATAGAAAGGATCTCTTACATATGTCAAATTCAAGTTTTGGAGATTGACCTTGCTCGCACCATTTTGATAGAACTCTTGCCTTTCATTTTTCGTGAGTATCATGCAATGCTCTAATTTGTTTACTGAACTTTCTTTCTAATTTTACATCTTTTACTTAGGTAATAGATGTTCTGTCCCCAAGGGGCATAGCGTGATAGCAAAAGGCTTGAAATCTGCACAGTAGATTTCGAGTTCGAGTCAAGGCGTGCATCTTTTGTAAGAACCTGGGACAGCCGGAGTTTTACTCACTCACCTAGACCCACAAAGTGCGCCTTCTAGGAAATAAGGTTTCCTTGAATCCAAAAAAAAAAAAAAAATAGATGGTCTGCATATGCATCCACTTATCCAAAGGTAAGTTAGTATGGTTGTCAATTATGAGTGCAAATTCTAGATGCTGGAACTGCGATAGATTCATGTCTAAATTGCTATTAAACAGCGAAGTAGGCAAAAGTTCACCAAATCCTTCTTAAGTTATCTAATGTAGGTGTGTGTTATCTCAGTTTTTTTGTAATGCCGAACAAGAATTGATGAGAATACTCAATCTTGATGTTCCTGTGAGGGATGGATCAAGTTTTGACCACTTGAGAGGGCCCAAACTAAGATTAGTTTTTTGTTTCATCTTTTTTCTTTCTCAGAAGAGGGGTAGGGGGTATATGAGCTGCCATTGTTATTTCCTCTTCCTTCTTTGCATCTGTTGTGTCTTCATATAGAACTCTGACTTTGTCTTGTCATATTGTTTGTAACATGGAAACTGTGAGAAACTAACTCCTAAGCATGTTAATCCCCTGCACGTTCTGCTGTTCCTTTTTTATCTTCAGAATACAATTTGGCTATGGCGTGAGGATTGATCTTTGACTCAGTAGAGTCTTTATCTTCATGGATCAAATTTTAAGATCTGAGAAGTTTGTCATGGCACTTGTTTTTGCTAAAGGGAGAATGTAATGTTTTGAGATATAATCAGATTGTAGAGCCCACCTGTTACATACAAATTTCTGGTCTTTCTGGGGTATATCTTCGATCTAAAGCGTGGTTCTTACATGATCATCTGCATGTTAGATTGTTATTAGAGGGCTTCACATGATTGCAACAACGCTATTCTATTACCATTTATATACTCTAGAGATCATAGAGTCATGGAAGTCTTAATATGAAATGCTTGTCTTTTGATTGAACATTTAAGATTTTCATCTGCAATAGATCCTGATGACGGTGTTCTAGTTTTTCGTTTGATGTTTCTAGTTTTCTTGAACATTTTGATGAAAATCTAGTTTTCCTGAACTGTTTGGAAATCCAACAAATTCTGTAACTTATCCTCTGCTGTTCTCGACAGGCCTTTGGGTGGGCATATGTAAGAAAAGGGCACAACACATGGGAGCAGCTCTATGTTTACTGGATCTGCCCCTTCATCGGAGCGATATTGGCTGCCTGGATCTTCCGTGTTGTCTTCCCCCCACCAGCACCCAAACAAAAGAAAGCCTAAAATGACAGAGCTTAGTTCATCATTGTTTTACATTGCTTGATGCGTCAAATGTAATAAGAACAACATCATCTCATTTCTCTAGCCATGTTAGACTTTTTGATCTTGTTTCCTTGCTCAATTCTCGATTTGATCCAGCAGGGAAGAACTTTTAGTGGGATTGCAGCAACCTGGACCGAGTCATGTTAATCTTGCAGAATTCATTCCTGCTAGATTAGCTCCTGGTTTGGATGCCATAAAAGTTAGAAAGCAAGGTTCCTTGCATGCTGACGTGCCTTTTCGCTCTTGCTAAGCGGGTGTTTAAAAATACAATTAATTTTTTTATTTTTAAAATTTATTATTGTTATAACACATTAAAACAATCTAAAAATATAAAAACATTAAAAAAATAAAATTTAAAAGTATTTTTTTAACATAGAAACAAATATATTCTTTCTTGAATAGTGAAACTTTTTCTCTCTTTTTTTTCTGTGAAAAACAAATAAATTTACCCTTTTAATTTTATGAATTTCCACATGAAAAAAAAAAAAAAGAGTAAACTTTTTCAAAGTTAAATGCATAAAAAGCAAAGGAAAAGAGAGGGACATAAATAGAATCTCTAAAGCAAAGTGTTTGGAAAAATTAATAATTAAAAGAACTTGTTCAAAGTTGAAAAAACTCAGTGTTAGGTTCCATTTTTTTACATGCAAAATAAGCATTTTCCTACTAAATTTTAAGTAATTGGGCCAAATTGAAAGGCTTGTAGTGGCTAGGGCCGAATCTGAATATTCAAACAATTCGAGACTAAACAAAGCAACTTTTTTTACCGTAGGAGAAGCTGCGGCAACAAATTGGAATTCTTGCGTTTCGTATTATTATTACTGTTTTCCTATTTCGTTAGAGTACTATTCAAGAAATTATATTATTGTAAGATCCATTAATTAAAATTTTAAAAAAGGAGGATTTTATTATACTCCCTCTCACAAAATATACTTCAGTTAAATAGTATTTTTTTCTTTTATTTTTTATTTTTTTTAATTTCAATTATATTCTTCAACATTAAATCGATCAAGTTTCATTTTTTTTTCAATTTATTTTTTATAAGGTTATTCAAGTTTCATAATCTGGATTGCAAATTTGATCAATTTTACCCGAGTTTTTTTTTTCTAACTGATTTTTTTAATTTTATCTTTTAATATTGAATTAATTAAAAATTAACTTTATAATTTGTTTAAGTTTATTTCCTTTAAGATTATCACTATGTCATGACTTGGGTCATATACAAGGTTTCTAAAGAAGTTTTTTTAACACAATACGAAAAATACAATATAAACTCGGATTATAAAAACAAATCATAAAATCTAAAGTAATTTTTTTTTTCCATACAAGGTTCATACAAATAATAAGCAATTATATTAGTAAAAAGATGATGTACTTGTTCATGCATGATAAAATCCTACCATGCAAGATCCAAGGGGAAAAAGTTGGAAGTGATTGGTAAGACTCTACATCCAAGAAAAAAACATTGAAAACAACCATGTCTTCACAACTATGTCTCTTTATTGGCTAAAACCAGTTTCGGTGCTCTCTCCAAATACATAACTTTTAGATATTGTTATGTTTTTTTTTAGATATTATTATATTTTTATAAACTTTAAATATTGTTTGTTACATATTATGAGTCTCAACAAAATAGATTAATAAAGAATTGTAGGCTTTTGTATGCACTAAAATCATTGAATCAAACAATTCAAGATAGGACTTTTTTTATTTATTTTGTAGTTTGTTTTCTTGTTAGATCATATTTTAAATAAATTATGAGATTTTTTATAGAGAAATCATAATGTTATAAATTTATTTAAAAGACTATGGTATTTGGGCATAAACATATGGTGTATCAGACTTCAAAGAATGGTCTATCATTTTTGTCCATAAAAATATCTCAATAAGAGTTTTCATTGTTTTGTTATATAACAGGTAATTTATTTTATTTTTTATAAAGAGTTTAAGCAAGACTATGTTTTCTTTATCTTTACATTATTGATTGAATAAAAAATCCATTGATATAAGCTCTTGAAATTCATGTAATAGTAAGTAAACACAAGAATATGCAATAAAAAAGATAATAAAAATAATAAGAATTGAAAACTATGAATTATTATAAAATTATAAAATTAATAGTAAAATCATGATTTTATCGATTTTACATGATTTTAATTTTAGTCCGATTTTATTTTTTAAAAAAAAAATTACATGATTTTGTATAATAAATATATATTAACTCGTAAAATTACATGATTTTACAATTTTACAAGTCAATTCCTAACAGTAACAACTTAGGTCACCGGTATAACTTATACTTTTATCACCAATCCTCCTCATCAATTGCTCTTTTATCATATTCGTTGGAATTGCAACAAATAATTCATCATTCTTTGACTACTCCTCCATATTTAAAATTCTCTGTACATTGGCCATTCCTCCAATTACCTACGTTTGTATAAATATATATTTCTGAAACTATAAAGATTTGTTTTTAATATTTTGATAACTAATCCCTGCAAACTAACAACTCAAGCAAGATCATCCATTTTTATAGCTCATCATACACGTGACTCGTTTCATTTTCCTAAATTCCTAAATTATTTAATGAATGTCTAACATTTATGTTGTTAATTAATTACAGCTTTGAATAATAATAAAAAAAACCGCCAACTCTCATGCTACTATTCTTGCACATTTAGAGATGATAATTTCCTCTTAATTATATGGTGTTTCATCTCGTCTGATTCAGTTAAAGATTAGGGATGAATTCAATCCAGTTTGATTTTTTTTTATTCATATGAATATCCGGGTCAATTTATACACAACTTGATTAATCCTATGAGCTTTAAAGTTAACGATTATGTAAGTTTCTAGTAGTTTTGAGGTTTGTAATACTTTAAACTAATGATTTTTAGAAAGCAAATATAAAAACTGACTAGTTAAACTATATCTTTAAGAATTAATCTAGTTTGATTATTGTTTGAAATGGATGTGACCGAGAGGTCTAGCCAAACCTATTACCATCAACTTTTTAACCTAATCTTATTTTTTATTTTATGGAGTTATTTTATTTTTTAATGTAATGTATGAGTTTTTATATTATTACTTTTGAAGGATTTTATGTATTGATTTAAAGTTGTGCAATATTTCCATCCATGAATCATAGTTATTTCCATTCATAATTTATGATTTTATGCATGAGTTTGAAGCATGAATTATATTTTATGGTTTTAAAATATAGTTTGTTTTTTAAGCTTGAATCTTATTTATTAGAAATTAATTTAAGATAAATAAAAATTAGTCGATAATGAGTAAAAATAATTTATTTTCAATCCAATTTAAAAAGATTAGTGATGAATTTAGATATTCTGAATACTAGAACATCTTATGCAGTAATATGATTAATTCAAAGAATCTCTCTGTATGTATAGTTTCCTTTCACATAAAGTGAGTTATGAATGAAATTACTTTCTTTAAACTTTACACAAATCTCAAAAGTCTTGCACTTCACACTATCTCCCCCTTTTAAAAAGAATTTTTGAAAATTTTTATTTTAAATTATTTTTTTATAATTATAAATCATTTTAATATTAAATATAAATTTTAAAAATAAAAAATATTATTTAATATATTATAATTCTGACCGGTAATCGATACCAGGACTTTGCAATATTTGATTGATCACAATTCTGTATATTCCATTTACTATAGAAGTTGCACTAACTTTTCTTTCTTGTTTTTTACTATATATATATATATATATATATATATATATATATATATATATATATTTTTTTTTTTTTTTAAAAAAAAAACACTACACGCTTTGCCTGAGTTAGAAGTATACACACTCTCATTCATTTAATACTATTTATTGATTAATTCATTTGTTTCCCATTTCTCCCTCTCTCTTTCTCTCAGAAAATTTAACCGGAAAATAAGGAGAGCTGGATCCATCACAGGAACCAGCGCAATCCTTAACAATAAAGCCACCACAACCACCACCTCCGGTGGCCACCTCCACCAACGGCCAGATCCGTTACCGCACTCCCTCCTCCGCCGAACTACTCCTCGAAACGGGCTCCACCGCCACCTCCCCGACCAACTCCGACAAGGCAATGAAGCGACCAGGCATGCGACACGAGTCTCTGAGTGACAAGGCCCACAAGTATAGAGGAGTGTTGCTGGTGATTTCGATCCCGATGCTTTTGATCGCTTTTGTGCTGTTGGTGATGCCGAGTCGTGAGGATTATGAATACGGAGGAGGAGTGAGTCGAAAGATGTCGCCGAATCTTATACGGGATTCGAGGAGTTATGCGGTTATTTTTGACGCCGGGAGTTCAGGGAGTAGAGTTCATGTTTTTTGTTTTGATCGGAATTTGGATCTTGTTCCTATCGGTAAAGAACTCGAGCTTTTTGTGCAGGTAATTAACTGTTTACTTAGCATTTAATTAATTATTAGAACGTAATTGTTTTTTTTTTCCTTATACATCTTGAATTTTAGTGAGGTAATATTGCTGTAATTTGTGGAAATTGGATTTTGATTGGAAATGAGTTACATATTTTTTATTGTGAAAGTTTTAGTTTGCTTTAGTAATTTTAGTGAGGCCAAGTTTCCGTTGGCTGAGAAGTTATAATGGAAAGGAAAGATTTTGTTGGTGACAGTGAAAGAGTCTGATGCTGCTGTAGTTGATTTTAGTGTGTTTTGCCTGTGGAAGTTGAAGTTTGGTTCAATTTTTGAGGTTTAAGAGTGAGAGTATGTAGCAGAGAATGAAATCGGGATGGACAATGTCTTATTAGGTTTGATGAAGTTTTTTGATATTCTTTGGCATTTTTTTCTTTATTTTTAATTTCTTGGATTGAAAATGCTTGGTGAGTTTAGGAGAAATCAGGGGATATTTTGGAAGATCGGGTGTTTTTATTTAATTGTTTCCAAAAAATAAGCAATTTTTTTCTCAAATTTTGTTCCTGAGAAACAAAATGAGTGGTTTTAAAATCATGACAATGGTGACTTCAGCACTTTGTTTCATACTGTTTTGTTATACAATTTGTGCTTCTGATGTTGTTTTGGTGTTCTGGTTATATAGCTTAAACCAGGTTTGAGTGCTTATGCAAATAACCCGCAAGAAGCAGCCAAATCTCTCTCTTCACTGCTTGATAAAGCTGAAAGTTCTGTGCCTAAAGAGCTCCGACCAAAAACACCAGTCAGAGTTGGGGTGGGTAAAAAAATTCAGATCTTTTTTTTGTTTTTTGTTTTTATTATCACTTGCTTGAAACTCATAATAAATTAATTGAAGATCAAATGATGTAATGGGTTTACAACTCAACTTAATGATTTGTTGGGGTTGCTTAGTTACTGTATTTTCAATGGATATGCAGGCTACTGCTGGCTTGAGGGCATTGGGAATGGACGCATCAGATAGAATTTTGCAAGCGGCAAGTCCTTATTTGATAGTCTATATTTTGCTTGTTGTCTCATGCTTTGTCACAATATTGCGTGCTTATAGCCATTTGAACTCCATGTTTGAAGGTTAGGGATTTCCTGAGAGCTAAAAGCACCCTGAAATCTGAGGCTAACGGGGTCACTGTTTTGGATGGTTCTCAAGAAGGTTCTTATCAGTGGGTATGTTCATTGACTCTATTACACACCTACATGTTTATACTTTCTGCTTAGTTACACTGATACTAGTATTTTCAACCATTTGAACCCCTTGTGACAATGCTGGCAATTCTAATGACTAGAGAATGATGACTAGGGTGTAATGGCATGCTATTTTGTAATAGAAGTATTAAAAAACTGTGTGGTGTCCCCATGCTAAGTTCAATCATAAAATAGCAGGAAACTTTCTACAATAGAACTAGCTAGTCAGTAGTTTCATAAATTGGAGATTACAAAGAAAAGTCCTGTTAAATTTTAGTGAGTGCATCAAGTTGGATAGAAATGCTGTCCTTCTCAGAAGAAGGCTAATTCCATTTGCAAAGGCTTCTCTTGAATTAGGATGAAAATAAGAGCCTTCATGCATGAGTTTTCTGCTCAACATTAGTGAATCACTAACTAGATACGAACACTTACTAGATGACATTTGCATCACCTACCTATCTTGATATCTGGTGTTCCCTTGAACTTTTCTCCTGCTTCTGTTTCTATTTACACTCCCCATTACATGTGCTAAAATGCACTGGATATCAGTTATGTGACCAGTTCATACATCATAGTACCTCTGCATTGGCTTCCACCCTAGTCCGATAGTGTGTTTGTGCTTTTCCTCTGGTGTCACATGCTGACTTTGTGGTCATACAAAGTGCCAATGTATTTTTTTATTGCATCTAGAAGGTCTTGATGTAACGTATTGAATTAAGATGAGAATTTTTTTGGTCTATTCTGTCCTCAATATTATTGTTTGGTCTTTTCTTGCTTTAACTTGCATGCATTTTGCAGGTGACAATAAACTACCTTTTAGGAAATTTAGGAAAGAAATATTCAAACACGGTTGGAGTTGTAGATCTTGGCGGTGGATCTGTTCAAATGGCATATGCGATCTCCAAGATGGATGCTGCAAAAGCTCCAAGGATATCTGATGGAGAAGATACATATGTAAAGGAAATGTTTTTGATGGGAACCAAATATTACCTCTATGTTCACAGGTTCGGTTCATCACTAGCTGTGAGTTTTTGCATTTATCAGGCTGCAATAGAATTTTCCTATGTAGAAAAAGATTTTGGTACGGTTATTAGCTGTTCTATGGATATACAGTTGAGTATTTTATGACTGGAAGTTCAAAATCTAATTTTGGCATCTTTCTCGTGCACAGCTATTTGCATTATGGTTTATTAGCAGCTCGAGCAGAAATTTTGGATGCTTCAGAGGACTCTAGCAATCCATGTATCCTGGGTGGTTACGATGGTAATGAATTACTTCCTTTGTAAAAGGCCTGACGAGTTTCTGTCTTTGTTTTATCATGTTGTTTCATCTTCTTTTCTGATTTGAGGATTTAAGTTCTTGTTCATAATTTGTTGCTGCATAATTTGCTTTATAGAATATGAATATCCTGTGTGTGGTTAGAAGACATTAGTTAGAATGGTAATTTTACATGTTCAATCCTAACCATTTAACAAAAAAGAATATTTAAGAATTTGGCCAACATGCTACATGATACCATTAGATGTGTGGGGCACATGCAGTGCACGTTCTGCTTATTGTGATGTTTCCTCTCAGCTATTATTCCATTCTATATTTTCATATAATCAGTGGAAAAGTGGAATGAAAAGTTGTAATGATGTGTGGTATCTCATATAATTTAAATTTTAAAATATATTAATAACTTTTAAAAATTTTAGACTGAATTTCAAAATGATGTTACAGCAAATCACTTTAGTAATTGAGTTTCTTTCTGGATCTTTAAAAAGTAATATAATTAGATGTGGTTATAGTTCAAATAAGGACTATATCAAACACATGGATGGTGTTTAGATGATCAAATGGACTGATAAATGTCATCTCTCTTCCTGGCCTTGAAATTGTTTAAAGGGGTATACAATTATGGAGGGAAAGACCATAAAGCATCAGCTTCTCCATCTGGTTCAAACTTGGACGAGTGCAGGAGGGTAGCTCTTAATGCTCTCAAAGTTAATGAATCGACTTGTACAAACATGAAATGTACATTTGGAGGAGTATGGAATGGTGGCGGCGGGGATGGACAAAAGAATATGTTTGTTGCATCATTTTTCTTCGACAGAGCTGCTCAGGTACCAGTCATGCTTGGGTTTCTTGTGAAATGCATTATAGGTTACAATGCCTTGTCTACAAATTTAGCATGCTAACTAGATCGTTTACATTTGTAGGCTGGTTTTGCTGATTCAACTTCACCAGTTGTCAAAGTTCGACCTGTGGATTTTGAGCATGCTGCAAAGCGTGCTTGTGGAACTAAACTAGAGAATGCTAAATCCATATATCACAGTTTGGATGAGAATGATCTGCCATATATATGCATGGATCTGGTCTATCAGTACACATTACTTGTAGATGGATTTGGTAAGTCCCTTGCACTTGAGTGAATTGTCAAGGTTCCTGCTAACTTTCGCTCCTGAGAGCTGTGCTAAGATGATGTTTACTTATCCTTGGTCATTCTTTACCTACAGCTATGGATCCATTGCAAGATATGATGTTGGTGAAGAAGGTTCAGTACCGAGATTCCCTTGTGGAAGCTGCATGGCCACTGGGCAGTGCCATAGAGGCTGTGTCATCACCAGCACAGCTCTAAATTGCTCTATCAGCTTAGTCACCAAACTGCATAATTTGCTCAGGATCAACATTTGCTAAAGCAAAGAACTTTGCAGGATCGATATTGCTTCAGAGGTCCATACAGAGTGGAAATGGAAATTTTTTTGCCTGTAGATTGGGAATAGTGGAAAGGAACAGCTCCATTCGTCATCATTTATAATCAGCTTACACATTGATTCATTAATATTGAGTGAATGATTCAATTCAGGTCATTTCGATTGCCCTTCGTATTTCCTTATCTTCGATTTTCGTTATTTATGGCAAATTCTTTTATATGTGGTTAGTATTTCAAAACATATATCAATCTGAATTATGTGGGGGGATTGATGGATTTTTACATTAATGCGTTTCATATTGGTATTTAATTTGTTTTGACCAAATCATAACTCTGCTGGTTACTTTTCTGTTTATTATTGTAACCTTCACTAGCCTGCTATGAGTTCATTATACAATTTTATTTCTTAAGCATTTTGAAGGGGGGAAAACTGGTGATACAGTCCAGATTGAAACTCTATTCCGCTCAACTATGTTGATGATGTTTTTGGCCCAATCAAGTTAGTCTAGATCTGGTTTGGTTCAAAGTTTGTTAGGGTGGTATAGTGGAAGCATGAGAGATATGTTTGGGTTTTATCTTGGGTTGGTTATGGAGCTTAATTATTTATGCGGTGTTTGGCAGCAAAAATTCTTAATTTAAAAGAGCAATTAATGTTCCTCACAAGGATTTTTCAAGTATCCTAGTGACACAAGGAAAGATTGATGGCGGCAATATTTGTGTGCTTATTTTTGGGAAGCTTTAATGTGATCATAAAAGGAGAGCATTAGAGGTGGCAGCGAAATAGGACATTTTTTTTATTAGTCTTTTCATGTTTTGTAACGATTCCATGCTATTCAAGGAAGCTAAAGGGGTAGTGTTTAAGGGATTTAATTCAGTAATTAAAACACAAGTTTTCCTTAACTTATTTGGGACATCACGGGTGGCTACAACAATCTTATACCTTTTAGGATACTAATTTCATCTACGAGGCTATGAGGATTTTTTAAGCAGGGAAGACACTTGTTTTGGGTTATTTAAATTGTTTTATGCAAAACTAAGTTATTATTTGAGTTTTATGTTTTTTTTATTGTTTTTCATTAATTTTGGATTTGTTAAGTTTCACTTAGGGTTTTATTTTTTAAATGGGTTCATGGTAGCCCATCAGTCATTGTTCTTGGCTTATTAAATATTTTGGTTTTTAGTTTTAGTTAGGTTTTGTTTTAAACTTTTGGTCTATGATTTCAAGGGGTTTTATTAGGGTTATTTAATGAGATTATTTAAATGTCTGCATGCTGTAAAATTCAGCAAACCTTGTTATTTGAATAAAATTAGTGTATTTTTGCTTGAGAGCAACATCTGCTTTTTTATTTATCAAAAAACAATCAAACTTGTTAAAATATAACTAACTTTGTGGTGTTTTTTCTATATTTGTGGTTCTTAATTCATATAATTAATGGTCCAAGTTCACCCAATACTTTAGTTCTTTTATTCAAGTAATATTTGGGTCAAGGTATTTTTTTAGGGTTCGAGAGTCTTTACTTTTCAGGTTTGTATTATCTATCTAAAAATAAAATAATAATGTTTAACTAGAGGCATAATATTTTGTCTTTTGAAGTTTGGAAACGATGCTCTTTTTGTGAGCGGGATTGAGTATTTATATATGCATTGTTGTCTTTTGAAGAATAAGTTCTTTAATATGTTTTATTAAAAACTATTGTTTGAGTGATATGATTTACTTTTAAACGACTGATGAACTTTTTTATTTTATCTAATTATATTTTTTCATTGTTGTTATAATGACTTTAAAACTTTTAATAATGATTTTTTAGAATTATTTTTAGACCAGTATATATATATATATAAACCATATCAGAGAATGTGTTTGAAAGCAAGTGAGAGGTCCCCAAAACAAACAACTATAAGAACAGTGAGCCTAAGAGCCAAAATCTTATTGAAAAGAGATTTCTTTATCAATTTTTTTTATTTTTTTTTACATTTCAATTATTGAGTTTAAGATGGGAGAAAAAGTTATTAATTAATTATATTCTAATAGCAACAAAGACCAGTCTTGATTTTAACATATTTTATTTGACGATAAGAAAATTATATAAACATACGATCAAGGTTGAGAAATTTTTTATCTTGATTTAACTTGGTGAATTTAGACTGATTTAAGACTGTTTTAAGCTGAGAAATTGGTTTCTCGAAATTATAATAGTCTTTATTATATGTTTTTAAATGAAAATAAATTAAAAAATAGTTTTTTTGAATTAAAAAAACCTAGCTTGATTGTTTAGTCATCTCTTCAACGGTCTATGATGCATCCATTGTAAAAAAGAAAGAAGGAAAAAAGCTTAGACACATATACTTGACAAGCTCGCACATGCCAAGGTTTATTTTTAATGGACCAAGCATGCTTAGCAACCCATGCCTGCTCACCTGACCAATTTTACCTTTTGTTTTTTTTTATTCAATTTAAATTTAATTACTTTAATTTACAATATATTAGTTATAATATTTTTTAAAATTAATTAATAATATATTTGAGATATTACTTTATTAAATACCTTTCATTTTTTATTTTTTGTATAAGATTATACCAATGTTTTTATAATATCAGAAACACTCTTTTTGTATAGCCAATCATGATCTTTTTTATAAATTTCATTTGATGGCTTCCCTACAAGTGTCTATTTTTACTATCAAATAATTCAATAAATTACTATTTTTTAAAATAAAATTATTAAATTCAATCAGGTCCATGACTTGAGTTGAGAATTTTGATAAACTAACCCAAATTAATATGGATTAATCCAAGATATTGTCATTTTAATATTAACAAAAAACATCTTGAAATATTTTGAAGTCAAATCAAGTTTTGATCTATAATCAAGTTATTTTTGAACCTGTAAGGTCAATTAGATCAACCTCAACTTAATTTTATTTAAAACTTGAACGGGGTTAGGGAGTGTATAAGTTGAACTCTTTAAATGGGTTTAATAACTCTCCTAAAAAGTTCTATATGGCAATGTTCGAGCATCCTATTATTTTGTGTTCTTTTAATATTTTTGTGTGGAAATAATCAAAATATATTTTTTATTCATATAATTGAAACTTGCTTTCAGGGTAATGATAAAATGTTGAATAAAAAATAAATATTCTTGTCAATTATTTTTTTAAATCTTGAGTGCGTTAATTAGACAAAGGGTTTGAATTAGAGGAATATTTTTTTTTCCTTGTTTTTAAAAACATTCAAATTTTTTTGATTATGTGTTCCTATTGATTTTGCTTTTCATTAAATGAATGTAATGGAACAAAATGTGAGATTGTTTCATTGAAATTAAAAGTATTGATAAGAAAATGAAGAATTATACTATTAAATTAGATTGCTACACACGCACACAATATTCAATCGAACAAATACTTAACCATAATGTGTGAAGTTGGGTAAAAATACCTTCATTATTAAAACAATAAAAAACCAAGCACAAGATTAAAAAAAGTTGCGTTGACAATCACAACAAGTTTAAACAAACACAAAATTTATTTTATTGAAAGGAAAAGAAGACAGTCATATGCAAGCACGCAACTTTCTTCCCCGTTTGTGTATTAATTATTCTTTTTCTTTCTTTCTATTTCTTTATATCAGCATTTAGTTATTATTTAGGACATAAAAAATAGAGATATAGATCAATACGACAACGTATTTCCTGTCCTCCTTGTTTTGTAAGAAAGGAAATATACTCCAAAGCTATGATTGATATATTTATTTAATGTCAAGACCCAAAAACAAAGAAAGAAGAGAAACTCAATCTCAATTGTTTGCTCGTGCAAAGTAACAATCAGATAGCGATAACTAAAGTGATTTAGAAATATTTAGAAGTGTATTTGTAATTACTTTTTAAAATATTTTTTATTTAAAAATATATTAAAATAATATTAACATATTAAAATAATTTAAAAATGTTAATTTTATAAAAAAATTTAAAAAATATATTTTTCATGGCTTTTTGAAAACGATACCTTAAATGTTGATGGTTGGCTCCCATGGAAGACACCATGACATGAACCCGAGCAACGAGAAAATTGAAGACTCCCTTCCATTTTTGTTACTTTGAGACAACCCAATATCTCGGAATAGAAGTAGGAATGGTTTGGAATGAAAATCATGGCCCTCCCTATACACAAGATTAACAAATATAAATAAAACATAATTATTAATGGCCAGATTTAGCTCCCATATTAAGTCTTAAAGTAAATTATTTCTCTCTTCTTATAAAAAAATATTATTACCATATAAATAAATAAATAAATTAAATGGTTTTATTTTATAAAATCTGATATCTTAATCTAAATCTATTTTTTAAAATTCTAGACTTAATAATTTTTTTATAATATTTATTAAGGTATATAATCTTCAATTTATTTTATTAAATCTATAAATTAAATTTTAAGTTGCCAAAAAATTATTTTTTAATGTAAAAAAACACATTAACACTGACCAAGTATATGGCAGTTTGCTAAAGATTCAATCGAACAAATACTTCACCATAATGTTTGAAGTTGGTGAAAAAATCCTTCGTTATTAAACAATAAAATTCAAGCACAAAAGTAAATAAATAAATAAAGGCTGCGGTGACAACACCGAAATTTATTTTATTAAAAGGAAAAGAAGACAGTCATATACAAGCAGACAACTTTCTTCCCCCATTTGTCTATTAATTATTCCTTTTCTCTCTTGTTTTTTTTTTTTTTATATATCTGCATTTAATTATTGTCTCGAGATATAAAAAATAACTATTTTAAATATATTTATTTTGTACCCCGGACAATAACCAAACGCAGCAAAATAACACAAGAAAAAGAAAAGGAGAAACTCAATTGTTCGCTCCTGCCCAGCAGCAATCTGGATAGCGAGGACAAGGGCAAATGAACTGTTCATGCTTGCCTCCCATGGCGGACGCCATGAATGTGAACAGGAGCACCAGGAGAAGAAGCAGCAGCTTCTGGGCAAATTGAAGACTTCCCTCCATTTCTGCTACTTCGACACAACTCAATCTCTCGAAATATAAGTAGGAATGGTGGTTTGGAATGAAGATCATGGCCCTCCATATATACAAAGATTAATAAGTATACATGAAACCTAATTATTAGGGGCCTGATTTTGTTCCCATATATATATATTATCCATTTTTTGTTCCCATAAATATTATTCTTAAATTATTATAAAACTTCCTATTTAGATAACCCATAAATTAGTTCGTTCATTCAATTCATAATAAACACATTTATTTTAAAATTAAATTCCTTCGTCAGGTGTATTATATTTTTTTACTATTATTTTCTTATTATTAACACGTATGATTTTTTATATATATAATTACAAAAATGGATAAAAACTTAGCAAATCTTTATTTTCCAAACCATTTCTTACATTTTCAGAAATAAATTTTTTATGGAAAGTAAACTCAGAAAAAAAAAATATTTTTTGATGTTTGGTAATGTTATAGAAAATGGTTTATAAAATAATTTGTATTATTTGACTATGCTATAGAAAATAAACTAGAAAATAACTTATAATTAATGTTTATATTTTTTAAAAAAAATATTAAGAGAATGGGAACTGAATCTAACATATGATAAAGTTGAAGAAGGATGAAATTAAAAAACTAAATTTTAATTTCATAAATTATTTCAAATAAAATAAATAACAATCAAAAGAATGGTAATCAAATCTGATAGATGAAAATGTTAAAAGATAATGAAATTGAA
The DNA here is from genome assembly GCA_018804465.1 of Populus tomentosa. NCBI lineage: Eukaryota > Viridiplantae > Streptophyta > Magnoliopsida > Malpighiales > Salicaceae > Populus > Populus tomentosa. The sequence continues at coordinate 5,824,633 of CM032005.1, forward strand.
AAAATTTAATTTAAAAAATTATATAAAATAAAATAAAATAAATAATAATTAGAAAAATAAGAACTAAATTTGATATATATAAAAAAGTTGAAAGATGATAAGATGAAAAAAAAATCAATTTCAAAACTTTTTAGTCCTATAAAATTGATGATTTTTTGTAGTGGTTATCTTTATTAGAAAATAAAAACTTTTTAAAATCTTATGGTTGTAAAATCCTATAAAAACGAAAGATTGAGCATTGGATAAAGAGAGTGACTCTTTTTCTTAAATTATTTTAAGACTTTCTAATCTTTAAACGTGTAAATTATTTCATTTACTAAATTTATAATAAATATTAAATTTAGCTTCATTACGAGATTTGCAACCACTCTCAAAAACCAGAAATAATTGCATATTAAATTGCTTTCATTATGAGATTTGCATTAGCTTCTTTTGTAGTTATTACATATGAAAGAGATTTACATCAGATAATTCATTTTTATACACCCCTTAACAATAGATAGCAATACTTTTCTATAGTAATGAATGTGTTTAGTAGCTGAAGTTATTACTTCTATGAAATAGTTGAGAATTGATATGGAGTTTTACTGTTCAAATGAAGTTTTTTCTTCTTTTTTTTTCAATTGCCCCAATGTTTTCCCTTCCCCCTTTTCTTTATTTCAATTTTTTCTTTTTTAATTTATCTAGATTTCATTCTTAATTTTTTTAATAGTCATCCGGATTATCTTTTTATTGATAAAGTCGATCGAATCACTTCAAAACAACTCCCACATGATTTGATTTTAAACTCGGATTACGTAAGGAATTAAGTCAAGAGATTTTTGTTAATCTCATCTTGTTTTCTCTCAACCAAATTGTTTTTAAACTGGTCAAGTTGATTAGGTTACGTTGAGACAATTCACACATAATTTAACTTCAAACTCGAGTTAGGTAATAAGTTGGGTTAAAATATGTTCTTATATTAGTTTCATTTTTTCTTTCAATTTCATCACCATAATTTTTTTTATTAATTTATCGAAATGTGTTTAGAGTAATCAAGTTGATTAGATTATGTTATATCAACTCCCATATAGTTTAATTTTAAATTCAGGTTAAGTAAGAAATCAAATAAAAAAATTTTAAAATTAACTCACTAGATTAGATTTAATAAAAATATCAAGTAATTATTAAATTTTAAAAAATTTGATTCGACAACGCATACATAAACTAGAATGAAGCTCAAGAAAAACAATTAAGTCTTATGTTTTTTAATATGAAGTGGGTACAACATGGAAGCATTGCTTGCTGTTTTTTTAACATTCAAGTATTGAGAATTGCTACAATGAAAATATGAAAAGAAGAATGAGAGAAACAAAACGCCAACGTAGGAGGTCAGGAGCAGCATTTAAAGCAAAAAAAGATACAATCTTTTTCTTTAGTTACTTACTGTTTCTGCATCCCTTTTGAATTTATACACAATCAAACAATTTCTAGTGGAATGATTTACTTTCAAGCATCAGATTCTTGTCATGCCAAAAAGAAAAATGAAAAAAAGAAAAAAGAAATGCAAATAATATTGACCGAGCCCAAATCCTCCTAGCACAAAACTATCATCACCAATCGGTGTGATTTTTGTTGATGTATATTTAGGGAAGCTTTTTAAGGACTATGTATAATATTTAAACTTTAAAAATTCCATATTTAATACATGCTTATAATACACGTGAGCCATTATTATGCATCAAATCTTTTAAATATATTAAAATAAATTTATTTAAATTTATATAAGTTATTATTCTCAATGATCCCAGCTAATGGATCTGTTCTGCCTGAGTGAATATTTTTTTTTCTGAGCCTCTGAGCACTAATATTATTGATTCGATCTCCGGCAGCTCTGAGCCTCTGAGCACGAGGGGACCATTTTTCTGTAAAGACGTCAAATAAAATATCAGTATTGTTTAAAGTAGCTCTAATCACGAGGACTGTTTCCCCAAACAAATCAGGTGTCACATGCAAAACCCGACACAATAATCTCAGTGTCCCAAAAAAAGAAAAAGAAAAAATGCACGCACAACACATTTTCTATTATTTTTTTTAATAATTGTTTTAATAAAATAGAAACAATGCGAACCAAGCATTAAGAGTCGCGTGTAACACTTTTTAATAATCAAATCTAGTCATTTATCATTTTATTAGAAGTGCAGTCATGCTCTTTTCTACCTGATATGACATATATAAACAGATAATAGTTGGATTATTGTTAGTAATTAATTATTTATGTTTTTTTTTCTCTATCTTGACAACTAAAATACACAATTATTCTCTTTGTTTGTTATTTGTCAAATCAAACATGTTTTTCATACTCAAATACCTTAGGTCTCGCATGGTTGCTAGACCTACACACCTTGGGTTTTATATGGTTTGCCAGACCCAAGACATCTGAATCAAAAAATTTAAATTTTTTTAAAAATATGATTAGACTTCAAAAACAAACATTGCTTCATTCAAGCAGGGTTTCTTATTCATATGTATTAAAACTTAATTGCAAACTATTTTTTATTTGTGCAACTTATTTTATAAATTTGTTATATTCGAAGAGGAAAGAATATAAAAAAATATTGAGTTCTAACTAATGTTTTGCAAGTCTTCAAACATAAACTTATTTTTAGAGTCTATTGTCTTTGACTTTTCCTTACTTAAGGATGTACAAGATTTAAGTGTGGGGGGGTTTGATACACTCATATTATTGTATCTTTTTAGTACCTTATTCTTTGTCATTTATACATATTTTATGTCTTACAATAACGTACTTAACTTGTTTTGTGTTTAACAGTATTATGGAGACATGAATTGTAAAACAAAACTAAATAAAGCTTTTTTAGCACAATTTAAAGTAAAGAACTAGAAATAGAATGCGGGGATGAGCCATTGGAACTAAGAAATGAAAATTATAATTGCATTAGGAATCCAACTTGAATAATGAATCCTAGTGGAATTAGGATTGGTCAGAATAAATCTGTTAGACTAAATCTCCATGTGCTTTTTGGGTCATATCTAAAGCTATAGGTGAAATTGTGTTGCAATTCAATTTGGAATAAAAATAGAACCCTGGGATGAGCCATTGGAAATAAGAAATGCAAATTATAATTGCATTAGGAATCCAACTTGAATAATGAATCCTAGTGGGATTAGGATTGGTCAGAATAAATCTGTCAAACTAAATCTCCATGTGCTTTTTGGGTCATATCTAAAGCTATAGGTGAAATTGTGTTGCAATTCAATTTGGAATAAAAAGTAGACACCTTAAGCTTCTTATCCATACATGGGAGGCCAAATAAATTTATCAAACAAAAGATAACAAAATCTTTGAATTTGGACTTGAAATCTACCAACAAACTAGCATGAGTCCAACCTAATCTTTTCATATTGAAATTATGACATGGCAACTCATTATGATATGGCAAGGATCTTATATGACGAAAAAAAATCTTTAGAAGGTCAAAATTAATGCACAAGTTATTAAAGTTAGATTAGTATAAGGAAACCTTAAAGTAATATCATTAGAAATTAGTTATTAACTAGGAAACTTCTCCACCTCCTCACACATATATAACCGATCATAACCTAAAAAATATAAGGTTTATAACGTTCAGAACATAGGATAAGAGAAGGAAGGGTTCTATTTTTTTTTTTTTAAATTATTAGTTTTGTTTTTGTTTCCTTTTCTGAATTTGAGACCGGCTTAGTTTTCAATTTTAAGATGTTACTTCTCTTGGATCTTAAATTATCAAGATTCATGCTTAATTATTTTTTAAAATTTATTTTTATATTAACAAGGTTAAAAAATACTAAAATATTATTTATAAGTATAAAAAATTCAAATTTTAAGCAAATATAATTTTACCTGCAGTGCTAAACAACCTCTACAACCCTAACAGATACCAAAAGGAGAAATAGAGAAGAGTGAAACAAAAAGGCCAAGAAAGATAAGAATATGGAGAAGCTTCTTGAGTTTTTCTTGGAGGCTTTCTTCTTTTGGTGAAAAAAAAATGGTTGAAAATAGCTAGAGAGGTAATTACCATAAATAAGTATAAAGAGGGTGTAAGCCATTCAAAGCCTGCAATTGTTTTATTTTATTATTTTTTAGCCCTAAAAACCGAAAGGGAGTATCAACAGTACAACGTTAGAGAGATATCAACATCAATCCGTACATTACGTACTCGTGATCCAATGGGGATACGAAAACGCATTGATGAATGGTTATTTCATTTATTATTTTTATTTTCGTCAGGCTCTGCTTTCACGTGGAAATTAGGACCATACCTGTTGGCTGTTGCCCCCTAATCTCTCCTCTCTCTGCCTTGTATGGTGCGCCAAGGTCATGGTACATTTTTTTATAAAAAAAATTGGTATAATTGAGATTGACATGGTGATCGATTGTTTGTATTTTTTTTTCTGACAACTAAAATATATAATTATTTTATTTATTTATTATTTATCAAATCAGACATATTTGTCATACCCAAATACCTTTAGGTCTAGCATGGTTGCTAGACCAACGCACCTTGAGTTTGGCATGGTTTGGCAAACAAAAGGCACCCAGGTCAAAAAATTTAAATTTTTTTAAAAGTATAATTGGACTGCAAACACAAACATTGATTTATTCAAGCAAGATTTTTCATTTATATGTAGTAGAACTTAATTACAAACTCTTTTTTGTTTGTGCACTACAATATTTAACAGTTTTACCAACGAACCTAATTCGTCGGTGTAAGATTGTCACTTCGTTGGTAAATTTTTTACCAACTAAATCCTCAACAGAAAGAGTCCTTCGACATAGCGTTCGTCAGTAATTCCACATTATGTCGGTTAAAAAAAATACTGATGGTTTTATAGACAAGAAATGCGCGCCAAAAAAAAATTCCCGCTAGAAATATACCAACAGAAATATTCCATCAATGATTGTGGCATATGCAATAAATATTTTTCAACTCTAGGTGAAAGGGCGAGGGACAATTTCCGTATGTATAGGCGTCAGTGATTATGACATATGCAGTAAATATTTTTCAACTCTTGGTAAAATACCAACAGACTATTTCCGTATGTAGAGACGTTAGTGATTGTGGTATTTTCAGTAAATATTTTCAACTCTTTGTAAAATAATGACAAAGAAGGTTCGTTTGTAAATCCATTGGTGGTGTTTTAAAAACAAAAATTTAAAAAAATTATGTAGATTAAATAATATAAAATTATATAAATTAATAGTAAAAAAACCAATTATGCAAATAAAATTGTATTAAACATCAAAAATATAAAAATAAAGTTAAATAATATTCATCAAAATATTCATTACAAATTTAATGTGTTTCCAAAAATAAATAAATAAATAAACTAGAACAATGGTAGAGCTAGAGGAGGAGGAGGTGGTGGTGGAGGTTGGTCGTTCCCGGGACCAAACGGCCAAAAAAGAGGTGCACATGTATCACCCATATGTGATCTAATGCCCATGGCAATTTGGTAGAGTTGTTCATAATTCACCGAGAGTTGCTCGTATTTTTCAGTGAGATGAGCCTTGTGTTACGGCAAGACCACGAACTCCTTAAATCGGGTACCCGTTACTGATTGAGAGCTTCCAACAGTTGAGACACTACGGGTCACCCGCGAGTTCTTAGCTGTAGTGTTGGAGAGCCTATACACCCAATTTTTATCGGGCCCACTAGACGATCCTACCTCCATCAAAAATTCGGATCAAAATCCGGATGGGTCAAAGGATCATCCCTATATCTCTCCCTCAACCAACTATTATAGGTTTCCTGAAAATAAAAAAAGAAATCATCATATTCAATTCAAGAAAAATAATAACTTACAAAATAAAATGATTGAACAAACATACCATGAGTGTTAAGCGCGGTTGTCAACGAATTGTTGCACCCACTTTTAGCGGTCTTCCAAGAGACGTAGCCTATAACAAAAAAAATAATAATTAAGTGACAAGAAATTAATTAATGATATATTTCATTTAAATTAATCTTACCATCTGTTTCGCATGTGCAGCACACGAAATGGAGCCGTCGGTGTGCGTGATCACTGATCCATGAATTTGCTGGTTTTGATTGTCAGCATCGGACTGTGAGCTCGTGTGAATCGTTCAGACATCAAGTGCTCAATATATTGTGGCCATATATCCCCGGGGATGTATGGTGGTTTGCATTCCCTCCAAACCACCATGTCATTCCAGCCTTGTATACCTTTATCTCTCGCGTATTTTTTAGCTTTTTTTATTCATACTAAAAATCATGCAACCTACTTTCATAGTGACAAATTAGATTTTAAAACATAAATTTTTCTAAAAACAAATATCGTATTATTTTCAATGTTACCTAGTTGCCGCGTGATTTTCCCACACCTTCCTCGCAATATTATCATGGTCGCTGTCCCACTCGAATTTATATTGTGTATAAATAATTTATTTAAAATAAAAAGATAATAATTTATTTACAATTATTATAATAATTTATTTAAAATAAGCTGGAAATTAAAAACTAACATCAACCTGAAATCTTTGAAACCATACATCGATATAAGTTTTTCATTTAGAATGTCTAGAAACCTGACTCCATTGAAATAATAAAATCTCCATCGACGATTTAAACTTTGATTATATTACCTGGGTCGCCTCAATGTTTATGAACCTGAAAATAAATTAAATTAATGAAATATCGATTAGTTCATAAATTATGTAATAATTAAGAAAAAAACTAAAATCAAAATAAACTTACATTGAAAAGTCTTCCTTCCAATGTGCCTTGTACTTGAGGGTGAATTGATTCCGCTATAAAGGCAGCCTCGCGAGTCGGCACTAGTGCCTCTTCTGGATCGGCACCTAAGGACATGTAATCCTTACTGTTAAAAGAACTAGCTGCGACCATATGTGAGTGACGAGCTGTTGATTTCATTCTATGTATCTACACAATTTTATATGAATAATTACATAATTAAATTCAATTATTAAAAAAAAAATCAGCAGCACCTCCCCTATACTGGAGATTACCCAAAGTTTTTAAACCTGAAAATATTGACAATAGCCACAACGAACTAACCCCATTCAAAAATCTTAAATATAACCTAACATCTATACAAATAACAATTAAAATTAATGGAAATAATTAAATACATATCATGCAATAATAGAGTAAAATTGAGATAAAATAATTAAATTTAATTCTATATATTCAATTACTAATTACAAGGTAAATTTAATAATACAATTAAAATTCAACAAAGTATTCATTTATTATGGCAGTACAAACAATAAAATATATTGAACAAATAAAAAAAACTATAGACTTTATAAATGAAAAATGCTTACCTTAATAATATGTTTATTTCAAGATTTTATCTACATTATAAAAATATACCTAAAAAAAAACACAAAAAAAAAAACAATAACTAAAAAAAGAAACAATAAAAAAAAAATCATTAAGCATATTAAACAAAAATACATACCTTTTGAAGCAAATGAGTGAAAAAACCGAGAATGAGAGAAAAAAATGAAAATGAGAGAACTCTGAAATGAAGCAGATGAAAAATGAAATGAAGTGGAGGTCGTTGGGATTTATAGTGCAGTTTTACCGACGACATCACTAATGGACTATTTAAATAATATAATTTTTAATTAATCCATTGGTGAATTTTCAAAAGTTAATCGGAAAATTTTGAATTTTGCACTAAAATATTTAAATGACCCTCCAGAATTTTAGAAGCTCGTCGATAAGTCTGTCGGCAATTACACACGGTCAGAGATACATTAATACCCGCCCTTTGGCATTCACATAATTCGTCAATAATTGTGAATTGCACCGACAAATACATATATATTGTATTTGTCGGTATCAATGTTAGTGAGGATGGCATTTCCAGTAAATATTTTGCAACTCTCGATGAAATGCCAACACACTGTATCTGTCTGTAGAGATGTCGGTGATTGTGTACAGTGCATGAAGGATTATGTTTGTATTGTCTATTTACCCTCCTGCAAACAATTAAAACTACAAACTGTCCTCATTAAACAATAACAACAATTCCAAATATAAAATAAATATTTCATGTTACAAAATATCATCTATAATATTACATTATGAAACTAAATGCTTTACACTTTTCCTTGATTTTGATAGTTAGAATTTTCTTCTTCTTCTTCTTCGTCAATTGAATTGTCATCAGCTCCATCGCAATCTTCAGTATGGATATCATCATCATCATCTTTATCGGTATTTTCTTATCGGCTAGAGCTCAGAACAACATTCAACTCCTCTGCATCAGGCCGTCAACATCAACAAGACTATCACCGAAAACACAAAAATTTGAATTTTCTTCTAAGTCAATTGAAGGAGCAACTCAATATGCTTTAACCAACTCACTAACTTGAAAGATATCATCTCGCACACTTATATCTTTGTTCTCATCATAAACAACCTCAACACCACCTCTAACTTTTGTTTTTAAAACGGATAATCAATCAACTCTTGATCGGTCATTTCTAAAGGAAAGGGTGTATATGTAATAAACTTGTTGCCATTAATTTTTGAAAACAAAGACATCATTTACATTGCGAAGTCTAGCTTTTGAGTTGATTTCAACCATACCATAGTGAGAATCTACTATGATTCCTCTTGTTTGTGGTGTCATACCAAAAGCACTTGAATAAAAACACTTTATTCTGCTCGCTATGATATTACAATTTGACGACCTCCTCTAATTGACCATAGCAGTCAACTTCAACTCACTACAAGTCGATCCGTTAACACAAACACCGTTGTTGTATGTATTTCTTTCATGCTCGTATTCTTCAGTATGAAACATATATCCAACGACAAAATACCTATTGTAGCACTTCACTTTTCTTTCAGGGCCTAAGCTTAATGAAGGCAATGAAATAACAACACTCCTTCTCATTTGATAAACCATGTATGACATAACCCAATTCTAGGTCATTCCCTAAAAATCATATTTTTTTCAAAATAAAAATAAATAAAATAAAATAAAGGCTAGAAAAGTGGAGAAAGCAGGTCGGGGAATACAACTACAATTTTAAAGGAAATTTAAGGCCTAATTGTACCTTATTATGCCCAAAAATGGAAAAAATGAAAATTTAAGGTCAATTTGAATGATTATTGGATGAATTTGCATAAGAATCAAATCCAAGGACATAATTAAATTTTTAATAGGCCAATTTAATTTAATCACGCGTCAAATTAAATTTTAATTCTGTTTAAGAATTAATTTGGGTCTAATTGAAGGATTTAATTAAGTGCAAGGACTTAGTTAGACTTTAAATGGGTCAAATGAATTTTATTTGGGGCTTAATTGGTGAAAATTTAAGTTTTGGAGCCTAATTTAGGCTTAATTGAGAATATTAGAATTTTAAGAGACCAAAATTAATTTTTACCAAGTTAATTATTTGAAACCAGGGGTCAAATTGCAAGAAAATTGAAGTTTTGGGGTCAATTAGGGGTTGAATTCATAAAATTCACAACCAAGGACCATCATGCAATAGGTGGCAAACTATTAGGCCTCAATTGACAAAAACCAGGGGTGAAATTGATGGATTTGAAGTTTGATGATCAATTAGGGGTTCAATTGTATAAATCCGAGACCAATGATCATTTTGCAAAAGGCGCGTAAATACGAGGTTGAAGTTGAAATTCCGCGGGGGCCTAAATGCATTAAATTAAAAGTTTAAGGTCAATTAGGGGTTCAATTGAAACAAATTGAAAGCTTCCCTGATTTTGCCCGAGAATGCTGCCTGGGTGGCTACTTTTCAGGTGCATTTAATGCTTCATTTCTCCATCAAATCTAACAAAACGTGCACACAAATTATACCCTGCAGTTTCTCTACAACCGCAAGTGAACATTTCAGTCTGAATGGTAATGAGACAGTGTCGGCACCTACACCGACCTAAACAAGCTAACTCAGGCAGCCTTTCTCTACAAATTTGACAACTCAGGATGCCTACTTTGAGCCGACGATTGAGATCCTTCCCAACTTAATAAAGGGCTGTAATTTTTCCCTAGTATAGAAAAGATTGCCCTATTCCACCGCCTATAAATAGAGGCAGATTTGATGGCCTGAAGGAGGAGACAATCGGGTCTAAAGCCAACCAAAAACCAGCCCTTCTGCCCCCGTTTCTGTAGTTTTTCTCTCCCTCTCTTCCTGTCGTTCCAGCTACCACCAGCTCCACCACAAGAAGCCAATACAACGGCCAATCGACCACCAAGCTGCCACCGTGGCTCTCTCTCTTCTCCTTCCAGCCTTTCTCTCTCCTCTACAACCTTGTCTTCATACTCCCACAGGCGACTCCAGCCACCGTCACCTCAACCGAAGCCTCCTGAGCCACCGGCTAGACGTCCTTAGCACGTACAAAACCCCCCAAGCTAGGCAACTTTCTCCTACCTGCGTCGCCTCCTTCTTTATCATCGAGGATGCTACATGCAAAATTCATTTTTACATGCAGTGGCAGAATAATTAACTTCCCACTTGAGCTGGGCCAGAATGGCTGGGCTGGATCCGGCCAGACCCCCATTTTAAAAAAAAAAACAAAAAATCCAAAATTTTCAAAAATCATTTTAAAAACATTATGGTTTTCTCAAATATTTTCTATTCATTTTACATAATATCAGGTTGTATATTTACACTGTAAAATACAAATCCGATATTAAAATACCCGCTTTTCTTTGAAATATTTCAAAACAAATTCAAAAAATTTTCAAAAAATTTCAAAATATTTTAAATTAATTTGTCTTTTCTAAAACAAACAAAAAATATATTAAAAAAAAATTAGATATCATAACCAGTTTATGATCATCCATTAGGGTTTGACAAAAATATAAAAAATATTTTTTCAATGTTTTTTTTTAGGGTCCAGATATAAATTTTATTATTTGTGGGGTGTAAAATTACACGATAAAGTACATCCTCAAATATTAAATATATAATAACTTTGCAAGAGATAACGAGTGTGTGATAGTACTAACATGTGTTTTGAACCACGTGGCAAACTGTTCATCTTATAATTGAAAGATTTGGGTCCGGTCAGCTATGAGTTATTGGACATTAAATATTGTTGATGTTTCCTACAAGGCTGTTCTTAATTATATGATTTTATGATATTACAATATATAAATAGTACATTCTTAACAAAGTTTAAGTAATATATATACTTACTAAATAAAAAGTCTCAGCTCATCACAGTTAAATAGAACATAATTGTATACTTTTCTGAACTTTATTTCAAATAAATATCTTCCCCTTATGGCATTTTTAGGTGTGGGTTGTCCAAGATTGAAGAATATTGGTAAGTCCCTAGTAGAAGGCACTTCACCACCATTATCATGCCGTGGAACGCATTTGATTCTCGTTCTCAAATGAGGTTCAAAATAGTACAAGATAAATGTTGAGATCTCCTCAATAATATAGGCCTCGTATATCAAAACCACAACATGTCTCTTGTCCTTAGCCTTTTTCTTAAGATTCAACAAGTACCTGCATGGAATTGCATTAGGAATCCAACTTGAATAATGAATCCTAATGGAATTATGATTAGTCAGAATAAATCTGTCAGACTAAATCTCCATGTGCTTTTTGGATCATATCTAAAGCTACAGGTGAAATTATGTTGCAATTGAATTTGGAATAGAAACTTCTCATCCATATGTGGTAGGCCAAATAAATTTATCAGACAAGAGATAACAAAATCTTTGAATTTAGACTTGAAATCTACCAACAAACTAGCATGAGTCCAGCCTAATCTTTTTATATTGAAATGATGACATGGCAACTCATTATGATGTGGCAAGGATCTTACATGATGAAAAAAATCTTTAAAGGTCAAAGTTAATGCATAAGTTATTAAAGTCAGATTAGTAAAATGAAACCTTAAAGTAATATCATTAGAAATTAGTTATTAACTAGGAACTTCTCCACCTCCTCACACATATATAACCAATCATAACCTCAAAAATATAAGGTGTATAACGTTCAGAACATAGGATAAGAGAAGGAAGAGTTCTATTATTTTTTTCAAAATTATTAGTTTTGTTTTATTTCCTTTTTCTAAATTTAAGACAAGCTTAGTTTCAATTTTAAGAGGTTACTTTTCTAGGATTGTAAATTATCATGAGGATTTATGCTTCATTATTCTAAATCTAATTTTGAAATATAAATATCTTATTTTTTTTCTATGATTAAACTTAATGATTGATGTGAAACATACATTTTTTTGTTTTAAATATATTGCTAGCTTATTAGTTTAAGTTGGATGCATGTCTAACTAACTTAAGTAGGAGGCGTATTTAATTTTGAAACTTGTGTTTGATTATTTAATATTTGAAAAATACAAGTCCTGATTAAAGTAACTCACCATATATGTTTAATTATCACAAATCAATTACACCTATCTTGATTTTAATATTGTCATGTAATTAAATCTTGCATGCTTAATGAAGGTTATTATATGATTAGGGGTTAATTGATGCATGAATGCGAGGTTAACTAAAAGGTAAGGATAGTTAGAAAAACTTGTTGTTTTTCATGGTTCATTTTTATTATAACAAATCAGATTAGAATACATACCTTAATCAATTATTGGTATTTAGTTATCCTTGAGGAATACTTCTTATAAAAAAAAGCTTTTTTTTTTTTTTACATTATGTTGATTTGCCTCTTGTTTTTTAGATTTGATTTCTTTTGTTTCCTTAGTTTTCTAAGTTATTTTAGTTAGTTTAGATCATAAACAAAACCCTAATTTTAGTTAATTTCAAAATTAATGTGTTTAGATTTAAAATTTGCTTCTTTACTTGGTTTACTTTAATTTAAACTTAAATAGCTAGTTTTGATTGAGTAATTAAGCTCTAATACTTGTATTTCTGTAGAAAAATACCCTTATTTTCTATACTATAAATTATTAATTTTAAGGGTTTAAATTTGGATGACTTCAACACTTGTCAGATACTGAAGCTTCAATAATGACACTATCGATATCATTGAAAATATCTCAACAAAATAAATCTAACAAAACCAAGAAAGGTCACCAACGATAGCCATAGTGGACAACACACACCTCACTTGATTTTGGGTAGTGCATGTGGCTAACTTTAGTCACTGTTGTTGTGTTTACACACACACATTATACATGGACCTGCTTTATGCAACTAGGCTAGATTATTATTTTTTTCTGTAAAAAATGATGTTTAGATGCCTCAAATGCATTTAAAAAAAAAATCCATGACACAGGTTATAAACTTGGTTAGGTCAAATAAATTTGTTTTATTTTAATTAGATAGTAAAAAAAGACAATGATAGTAAATGGACCAAAGTTTTTTTAAAAAGTCATCGTAACTTGGGGGAAGAAATCCTTTTTCAAATGGAAAAAACAATGTAGCTCAATTCTTAGCCAATTAAATATGAAATGATAAAATTGGGTAAAAAAATGATAAAAAAAAAAAAAAAGCCTGAGTCAACCTAAGTTTAACTTGTAAGAGATGAGTCAACTCGGTTTAACCCGCTAAACTCGCACATAGATCATGAGATTAGGATAACTCAATAGAAAAAAAAATAAAGAAAACCAATAAGCCCACTTTTTTTTTTTAAAAAAAAAAGTCGAATGATGAAAACAAAATAGAAATGAAGTATAAAAAACAAAAAGAAAGCCTCATTGGCTACTAATAATCATGTCGCTGCTGCCACGAGCCGCCCTATTAGGAAAAAGATTTCGCGACTATTCCAATGACATAGAGAAAAGGAATAAAAAATATTTTGCCATATTTTGCCAACAGGTGTCACATACGCTACTAAAAGTTTGCAAACGCCTCTCACATCCTAGCACGTGCATTTATATTTAAATAATATTTTATATGTTTTAAGAGACCAACTTGCCCTCGTTTAACTTAATAATGACAAAAAAAAAACCATAATGAAAAGATAAAAAAGCCCAAAGTAACCGAGTCATTTTACCGTGCTTAAAAAAATAACTAAAAAGCCTATAGATGCTAGTTTTAAAATTTTTATTTTAAATATAATTAAGTCATTCTATTGTGATTAAAAAAGTCAAAAGATAATTCTATCCCTAATCAATTTGAAATGACCATTGATCCTTACAAAAAGACCAAAATACCCCCAACAACAACACCATTTATTTTTTTATATGAAGGCCAAAGTGATAATTATACTATTTTTATGATATGTAAAATGAGTGTAGGTGTACAATGAAACTTCTATTTTAGCACTTATATATATATATATATATATATATGCACGAATTTATCTAATAATTTAAACAATATAACATGATCCACGATGTATATGTTTTCCGGTATAACACGATCTAAACAAAATCTATTTTCCCTTATAATTCAAATAGGACAACATGATCCATGATGTATACATAGATATAAATATATTTTTTCTAATAATTTAAATAACACAAGGTGATCTGAATGATATCTCTTTGTCATCATATCATGAAATCGTGGAGGTGACAATAAAAGACACATTAAGGTGTTGCTAACTTTGTTTTTTTTTTTTTTTTTGTAGAAAAAACTTTTAATTTATGCATAAACTTGACCTGATATAAGTTGATCAACTTGATGAGTTTAAAAGTAATCTAAATGACGGGTAAAAACGTAATTTGACTAATAAAAATTCAAGACAACATATTTTTTTTTAAAGAATTATTGAAACAACAACACAATGGATTGACTCGAGTCAACCCGAGATAGCCTACCAAATTCACAACTCGGATTATAAAACCATGATAACTCGATATGAAGTAAATCAAAATAAATTATAAAGCTTCCCAATCAACCCAGTACTAAAGAATGGAATTCATAAAAATTCATTAAAAAATTAAAAAAATGACCTCAATTAAAATGTTAAAACTGTGATTTAGATCATGAGATTGGAATATTCTCATAGAAAGTATACAAAAAAAAAAACCTGGGTCAACCTACCAAACTCGTGACGTTGGACACAAGACTGAGATAACCTCATAAAAACAATTTGATACAAATTATAAAAGCCCAATTTCTACTAAACCCATTGTTGAAATTATATATATATATATATATATATATATATATATATATATATATATATATGACACAATAAAATGATCGAGTTTATTTATGTTAACCCGCAAAACACATGACCCGAGTCATGAGACCGAGATAACCTCCTGAAAATCAAACTACAACAAATCATGAAGTCTAATTTCAAATCAATCTAATATTAAATGATAAAATTAAAAAAAAATACCAATTAAAAAAGATAAAAATAACTCGAGTTAAACGGGTTAACTCATGACCCGTTACTCGAGTCATGAAATCAAGATACCCTCATAGAAAGCAAATCAAAATAAATCATGAAACCTAATTCCTAATTAACCTAATGTTCAAGGATGAAATTGACAAAAAAATCCAATTATAAAACAAAACAAAAAAACCGAGTAAGTCATATTAACCTACGACATGGGATATGAAACTGAGTTAACCATATAGAAAATAAACCACGATAACTTATGAAATCTAATTTTTAATAAATTAAAATTTTTGAGGATAAAATTAGAGAAAAGAAACATATAAAAAAACTAAAGAATAAAAACACTATTAAATAGCAAAAGTACCATCGTTTTAGTGTTTTTATTTTTTATTTTTTAATGCTAAAGCATGGCTCAAGAATGTTGAGATAAAGTTATGGTTAGATAAAAAATCGCATGCCCATTTTGTTCCCATTAACAAAAAAAAAAAAAAAACTATAATGGTCCAGGGTTGCTCTGTCTCTTCGCTTTTATTTTCTTTGTCCGTAGCTGATTCCTTTTCGGTGCCTCGTTCCCACAAATAATTTCTTGATTGAATGGGCCCCTCTGTACCTTAACGACAGAGAGGTGGGGGTCCTTCCGACTGAATTCTAGTATTTAAAAATTCACAAATCAATTGTACAATGAAATCCTTTAAAAAAACGTGAGGAATTCATAAATAAATTGGGAACATAAAAATTATTTGTGGGCTATCGTTGTATTCTACAAAGGAAGAAGGCGATGGATAGTAGAAACGGCATTGTTTTTTTACTTTGAAATGGTTATTTTTAATTTGCTCTCTTGAATTTCTTATATTTAACAATTAGGATACTATTCTTGATCTGTATTAATTACAATGAAATCTTTGGATTTCAGTGTGATTTAAATCAGCTCTAAATTTTGTTATTTTTTAATTAAATTCTTGATTGTATTAATTAATTAAATTAAAATTTAATTAAGTCCATGAATTTATTAATTTTCTAATTTTTAACTAAATTGACTTCTTAATTTATAATTACATCTTTGTTAGTCCTCAAACTTTTAATTTATGTTATCTTGATTCAATTATTAATTTTTTTTTTCATTCATTCATCATTGTTTTTGTTATTTGTTATTATATTTTTTAAAAATTAAAAAATTACTTTATGACAATTCCTATAATGTTCCTTATGAATTTAACAATGATATTTAAAATCTTATGAGATTACCGAACTACTCTTTTAGTAGCTATGTTGTTTACGATTAAAATAGTATTTTACCGTCTAAAATATACAGTGAAAGTGAGCTCTTTTAGCTTTATTTATAATATAATAATACAAATAATTGTTAACTTCTATCATATTTTCTTTTTGTCAGCTTATATATATTTTCTTTATAAGATTAAAAAGTTATTTTTTTAAAAAAATAATTGTTTAAAAATAAATTATTTTTTGATATTTAATAATATTATAAAAATTAAATTAGAAAATACTTTCCACCACACAGTCTATAAAGGTGGGAGCCCTTAGCTCTGCTGGTATACTGTATTGTTCAAAAATGAATAATAAGTTGAAGCTGATGAGCTTGATTCCTTTTTTCCTCTTGATGGTTTTCGTGTTGCCGGCTTCGGCAGCATACAAGTTCACCAACCCAAGAATCGTATTGCCTGTTCGGTCAAAAGGTTCGGATGCGGATTCAAGGAGCTACGCGGTTGTTTTCGACGCAGGTAGTACAGGTAGCAGAGTGCATGTTTTTTGTTTTGATCAAAACTTTGATCTCCTCCCTGTCGGAAACGACACAGAGTTTGAGTTTTTTGCTCAGGTACAGATCTCCCTTTTCAAATACCCTAGAGCAAATGACGATGGATCTTGTTAAAGAGTTAATATAAATTATTTCAAAAACTACCTGAGATAACTCATTTCGGTTGTAAAAAACATAAATTTCTATATTTTTTTATGGTCACAGGTGAAGCCAGGTCTGAGTGCATATGCAAAAGACCCTCAGGCTGCGGCTAACTCACTTGCCCCATTGCTCAACGAAGCGGAAGGTGTTGTGCCTGAAGAGTTCAGTCCCAAAACTCCAGTCAGGCTTGGGGTTAGCAAACTAGAGCACATTGTCTCCATTTACTTCATTTTAATCTCTCCGTCGGTCCTCTTTTATACGTGGAGTTTTAACATTGCAGGCTACCGCCGGGCTGAGGCTGTTGGAAGGAGATTCAGCGGAGAGGATTTTGGAAGCAGTAAATCTATGGACATTATGGTCGTTCTAGTATATTTCTATTGCCATTTTTATCTTAATATAGTCATCTGAACTCTTATGTGTCCAAGGTGAGAGATCTTCTGAGCAATGGCAGCCTGGAGTACGAAGCCGATGATGTCTCTATTCTGACTGGTTCCCAAGAAGGTTACTATATGTGGGTATGTTTCGAACTTGCAATTGCTGGGCCTGTAAGGAATTAAAAGAAGAAAAAAATTAGGTTTTATAAATATTTTGTAGATTGCAATAAACTACATGGTAGGAAATCTGGGGAAGCCGTATTCAGAAACAGCAGCAGTGATTGATCAAGGCGGTGGATCTGTTCAAATGGCATATGCCATTTCCAGGGAGAACGCTGAAAAGGCACCAGCAGTTGCTGATGGAGAGGATCCATACGTGGAGAAATTCCTTCTTAGAGGAGCTGAATATTACGTTTATGTTCACAGGTTCTCGTCTTCCTCCCTGATCAGTTCTCTTAAACTCCTGCTAATATATATATAGTCAGTGTTGGATTTTCCTGTTGCTCCACATTTTGTCATTTGTGTCAAAAATATTTTCTTGCATTTCCGATACGTACAAGAGGAGTGGTAAGTTGATGGATCTTGTTTGTACAGTTACTTGAGCTATGGGTTATTGGCGTCTCGGGCAGAAATACTGAAGGTTTCAAGGAACTCCAGCAACGAGTGCGTAACCACCGGTTATAATGGTATGACAAATGACTCCGTCGTATCTCCACCCATATATTTTTTTTTCTTACACTTCTATTTTATTTTATTTTCTATTTTTTCATAAAAACATTATAACTATATACAAAACAATTAAAAAAAATATATAAAATCTGATTCTCAATTACCTTAAAATTAAAAGATAAAATTTTAAAAAAACTAATTAAAATTTATAAAAAAAATTACTAGAGTCAACATGACTGACCCGAAAAAATTATAGGGTCTGATTCTTAATCAACTTATCAATATTGACTGATAAAATCAAAAAATTTAATTAAAAATAGATTAAAAATAACCTAATTTAACCTGGCTAACTCGTAAAATTTACGATCTGAGTTATTAAACCGAGATAATTCTATAGAAAACATATTAAAATAAATTATGAAGGTTTATATCTAATAAATTTAATATTAAATTAATAATAAAATTAAAAAAATAATAATAAGTTCGAAATCCATTTCAATGCAAAGTTAATTTCTCTCTCTCTCTCCCTCTCTGTATCTGAAAATATTTAAAGGTGTTTACACATATGGAGGGAAGGAATACAAAGCATCATCTTCTCCTACCGGCACAAGCTTCAAAAAATGCAGAACACTGGTTCTTAAAGCTCTCAAAATCAATGCCCCATGTAAGTATGTGAATTGCACATTCGGCGGAGTATGGAATGGCGGCGGCGGAGACGGGCAAAACAATTTTTATGTTAATTCGTATTTCTTCACCATGTCTCAAGTGGTAAGAATTAATCATCCTAAGAAATTACTTGCAGTTTTATTTTTATATATTGACTTTGCAAGCTAATTAGATTTGAGGGATTTACAGGCTGGGTTTGTTGATGCCAACGCGTATACGGCCACCGCTAGCGCTGCAGATTTCAAGAAGGCAGCTAAGCGAGCTTGCGAAACAAGATTTGAGGATGCAAGCTCAAGATTTCCAAATGCGCTGGAGGGAGACCTGCCATTCTTGTGTATGGATTTTACCTATGAGTATACTTTGCTCGTAGATGGATTTGGTAAGGGCTTGTTTGCTTTTATAATTTAAAAATATTTTTGAAAATATTTGAAAATTTTTTATTTTTTTATTTATTTTAAATTAATATGTTTTTAGTATTTTTAAACTATTTTAATGTGTTAATGTTAAAAATAATTTTTAAAAAATAAAAAAAATTATTAGTATAAATTTTAGCATAAAAAATTATTTGAAAAGTAACAACAACCAGACTGTCAAATAAGCTATAAGTCTTATAAGCTACTTTTCCTTTGATTAACTGCAAAAAACTCATAACTACATAGTTACTTTAGGTTTGGTTATTTTTATTTATTGTTTTTGTTGGAATTTGTTTAAGATAATATATTTTTTTATATTTTTAAAACTTATTTAAGTTTTCATTTCGTAACTTCAACCAACTATATTTATATTTTTATCTCTTTTATATTTCCTTATTGTGCTGAATATGAAAATCATATGATTCTGTAATTCACTTTTTGCTGGTGCTGCCATTCTTATAGTGCTCGATCATATATATAAACAGGTCTTCATCCCCAGAAAAAATTTTCATTGGAGGGGCAAATTAAATACAAGAATTCACTTATGGGAGCTGCATGGCCTCTTGGTAGTGCTATAGAGGCGGTGTCGCCTAGCAGGGCATCATTTCTGAAGTAGTATCATCCTAGCTCACACGCCAGAGATCACCAAGTAATAACTTGGCGCGTGGTGGCGTTAGTTCAAGCAAATATCAAAGACTTCTAAAATCATGATGAATGGTCTCCAATTCTTTAGAAGTCTGTACGCAGGTGCACCGAAAATAAAATAATAACTCTGGTTTATCTATGTGAAATCCGAGTTTATTTTCGTTCCATATCCCCCCCCCCCCCTCTCTCTCTCTCTCTCTCTCTCTCTCTCTCTCTCTCTCTCTCTCTCTCTATATATATATATATATATATATATAAAACTGCCCTTCCTAATAAATACACTTCTTGAGTATCAAACTTATATTCTTATCTTTATAGGAATGGACACACAATGAAGTATTAGTTTAAAGATTAAAATATTATTATATCTCTACAAAGATAAGAATATAAATTCAATATTCAAGAAGTGTATTTATTAGAAAGAACAGCTATATATATATATATATATATATATATATATATATATGGACACACCAATAAAGTATTGATCTAGCTATTAAAACATTATTATATCTCTACATAAATAAAAATATAAGTTCAATATTTAAAAAACATATTTATTAGAAAAATAGTTACAAATTATGATCGAGACTAATTTTATTTTTTAAAAGGGTATAAAAATATTTCAATAAAAACAATACACACACAATGATTGTTTTTAATGTATTGAGTGACAGAGGATTGAATGGCAAAAGAATTCCATATCTATTATTCTAAATTATATTTAGAATTCCATTAATTTAATGGAGATTGGGAAGAATGGAAAGAGAATCAATTTCTTCTTATTTTTTGAAGTGCCTTTTGTATATATTAATTTGAAATCATAATCGCACGTGTTCTTTGAATTCTAATATAATTTTACTTTAAATAAAAAATTTAAAATTTTAATTAGTAATGCTATTAGATGAATAGAGTGTTTTAAGTGGTAATTTTTATTTAATTAAGATTAAAATAAAATTTACAAGCCAATAAGTGAATGGCCTACATAAACAACACCCACATCACCAAACCATCAGAAAATATTTAAAACAAACACAAATGACATGTTTTAACAATTGCAACCTTATCTTTCTCTTTTGAGTATAGTTTCTCCCGTCCCGCTTGTCCTTTTATTGTTGTTTGAAAAGTAGAAATAATAATTAATTAATAAAATAAACTAAATCATGTTATAAAAATTATTTATTCAGACTTGTAACTATGAATTGTAAGAGTTTTTTTTAGCATGTATAATATATCTTTTTTTTTTAATTTATGTATTATTAATTATCTTGTATATTTTTGTGTTTCAAAAATATTTTTTTAAAAAATAAATTTTTTAATATTTATCTTTGCTTTAAAGTAATATATTTTTAGTGACTTTAGATTAATTTGATACACTGATATTAAAAATAATTTTTAAAAAATAAAAAAATAAATTATTTTAATAAATTTCTGATGTCCTTTTCTTCCGCCCGTATTTATTGTCAATTTGTATATTAAATAAGTGGGGCAGTAGCATCATTGGTAAAACCTCATACATTCACTATAGACCATGTCTCTTTTTACCGTGGACCGTGTCTATTTTTACTATGGACTCACACGGTGTTTCAATTTCTCTTTAATTCTCGCGAATTGTTACCTAAAACTACAAACAAAACTATTCTTTTATGCCTGGAAGACGTAGATCAATTGGCATCATATTTTTTTTTCTTTATTTCCTCTTTCTCACTAGCCGACAAAGGCAAATCAATTTTTCTTTTCTTTCTTCCTTCACACAAGCAACACTGACTCTCTCTTTTCAGCGTAGCCATTTCATTTTAATCGTTTAATTTTAGGGTTGTTTTGTTTTAGATTAAGACTTGGCTTCTTCTTTTTTTTTCACGCATCAACATCCTTTTGTTTGAAGTTAAGGGATTTTTCAAAGATTTTTTTTAAATTTTTTACAGTAATTATGATTGATTTGTCTTTGCTTTTTTTTTTTTCAGGAGTTAAAGATAAAAAAAAGAGAAGCAAGGAAGGCCAAGTCAGGTAAGAAAAACTACTAATTTTAATTTTTCATCTTCCGAGGCTCTTTGAATTAATAAAAAAAAATAGAATCTTTGAATCTATTAATATTAGATAAATTGTTTCTTGGATTTTGTTTTTTGGAGTGAAATGAACGTTAGCCAAGATCCATTTCTTGAAATTTACATTTGAGTATTTATAATGGTAATGCTTTTTTAAGTAATTCATAATTTATTTAGTAATTCTTTTAAAACTTCTCCTTTATAAATTGCAAGTTAGAGTCTGAAGAGAAAAGTCGAAAGAAGCTTGAGAAATTAGAGATGTTTTGTTGAAGCCAAGTATGTGATTTTGTTAAGCTTTCCTAACAATTTTATTAGATTTCTTTTTCATTATATGCATATTTTCAATTTGGATCTAAATGTTCAAGTTAAACATTTGAAAGTAGAAATGATTCTCACATTATTTTAGATTGAAGTTCAATTCGATGGATAAGCTAGGGTTTAAACACATCTATGGCTATAATTTTGAATATACTGAATATGATTTTGAATTTTTACGAGGAGTGATTTTTTTATCGTTCACAATTTTAATTTTTTTTTATTTTTCATGGATTGTTTTTGAGATAATAATGAAGGCAATGTGAATCAAAATTTTTAGTGTGATTATCAATTATAACCTTAGTTTAATCTTCTTTAATTCTAATCACTACTGATTTATTTACTAGTTTTTTCCCTTTTTGTCTCTAATATGTCTTTTGGTTATTGTGCTCATAATTATTTTACAATGAACCATCCAGGATTAAATTATTACATTATCCAATGGCTCTTAATCAACCATTTTTTAAAGTTTTTTCTTTTTTTCATAAGTGGATTGTATTCAGGTAGGAGTGTTTATATTGTTGAAATATTTGACTCAGTGTTTTACTGTCTCTATATTATAAAAGTGCAGTGCTTCAGGTATTTTCATCAGAGTGAACAATTGTCATATATTACATGAAAATATTTTTTATGTCCTCATCTTACCTTTTCACAATTTGGTTTTTTTTGTTCTAATTGTCGGAGGTGCTAGGTGTGCTATTATTTTTGCATGGTTTTAATCATCTCTATATAGTGGCCAATCCATACTCCATAAGTTTGATATGAATTTTTTTTCCCACATATTGCAAGGTTGTTTTGCTTTCTTCTATTTTGAGAATTCAATAGAATTTATACTTTTGAATTTAGCCTTTGACAATGACATCGCTTTAAGATCCATATTCACTTTGCATCCAACAACATATATATACTTGATAAAAGAAAAGAGGGGGGTGTTAATGAAATAAATAAAAAACAAAGGCCTTGACTATTTCTTTTTATACATGTTAATTTTTTTTGTTGATTATTTCAATGGTTTGTTTTCGGTTTCTCTTTTTACGCCGAATTAAGAAGAAAAGAGTGAGAAACTTAAATTATCTTAGTTGCCTTTCTGGCATTATTTCTAAATGATTAAAATTTCTTTATTGAAACAAGGTGATGTTAGATATTTGCTTATATGCACAATAGCCTTGCTTTTATTTTTTAATTGATATTTTTTATCAATAAGATTCAATTGTGGTCTGTTTTATCAAATGCAGCTTTACAAGTAATAATCTAGATCTCAACTCTATTGATTGCCATTGCATATTTGATTCATTTTTGTTTACCTTTTTATTTTTCTTCTACCTTCAGTCCACAATAATTTACACTAAATCAACTACAACACTCTGTCTTTTTTTTTTTTCTTTTTTTTCCCAATCTTGGTTGTTGAGATAACCATATTTCATATGTTATCTCACTACCAAGTTTTGCGTAAGCTTCTGACTTTTTACAACATATCCTACCTAGCTTTAATTGGTTAAAGCCAACTTAAATTCCTTAGACTTAACTATTGGCTTGGCAACTAACTTGCCTAGCATTCTTTTTCTTTAATCCATACCCACTTTAGCTATATCAATCGCTTTAATGGATTATGGCTTCTCAAGTTTAAGCTTCACCATATCTTTTTTTTTCTGGCCTAATTTATCCACTACTTCTGCTGGTTTAGATTTGTACTGGCAGTTTCTCTTACTCAAAATCGTTCAAGTCCTAATAAGTTATTTAAGCCTCTCTAAGAAATTTCCATTTATCGTACTTGATAACCATCATTGCAATTATATTTGTTTCCATGTTGCATTCTCATTTCTGATATTACAAGAAAACATTCTATATACTTGTTTTATTGGCAATTATGTATGTTGTTGTAGGTTTTATACTGCTTTGAATTAGTATTATTTAAGAATAATTTATGTATTAAGTCAACTATGTTTTTTTATGTCTCTGCTTTTAGCTTAGTGGCATTAGGTTTCTGGATATTGATTCAATATAAAATGATTTGTATTTGAATTGTATTTTGTGGTTTCATTGCTCTATTATCCAGTGAGAAATTAAGAAAATGCATGGTGGAATCTCTGTTTTGATTTGTCGAACAACTGTTTTTAAGTTTTAACGAATCAGAGGATCAACTGCTCTCGATATTTTTGGTGTCATTGATGTTTTAATTTCATTTTCAGTTCTTTTTGTATGCCATAGAATGAATTATATTTGTTTTGTGATGACATACATTAAAATCTTTTACCCTTGAGATCTTTTCAAAGAAACACATAGCTTCTAATTTTTTTGTTCAAATTTTTTATTTTAGTTGCTTGATGATTCATTTTTCATTTATAGAACATATAGCCATAGACGATCATGACATGCATGTGCTAGATATTGTTTTGCAACGTTTGCTAAAACTCACTTTCTTTAACAACATTTGACTTGACTCTTGCTAGCATTACTATATCCGACTCTTTTTAATTTATTAAGCGCTTCTTTGTTCTAGAATCATTGGATGAAAATATGTTTAATTAAAGATATTATTGCTCAACCATTGTGTTTATTGCCTTTAAATAAATCTAGATCCTACCTCTTGCTATGTGATTTAGGTTTCCTGAATTGATAATTGGCAAGAAAGTCGCGGTAGGGCAATCCAACTAGTGACATGCAAACAAAATATCGTTGTCAATATTTTTTTAATTAATTTTTTTATGTGTTGATTTTTTTGGGTTTATTTTATATTTAGATGTTCATGATTAAGTTAGATCCAAATTCAATGGAAAATAAAATAAAATGGAAAGTCAGATTGTGAGACAATCTAACCTAATAAGAGATTTTATCTTATTAAAATGGAAAGATTTATCTTATTAGGAAGAGAAAATCTCTCATCTATCCTTATTTGATAATTTAATAAGGAGAGTTAATTTGATAATTAAATAACTGATAAATTTTAATTTTTTATGAATGGTTTGAGTTTTTGAACTTAGAAAATAAGTTAAAAAGTTCTAGGTGAGAACAGATCCACTCTCACACAAAAAGGCCTTTATTAATACTGATATTGAAAGATTATTGTAGAGTGATTAATAACTTTGACATGTAAAGTAGATTAATTTAAACCCTAATGAATTTTAATTTTTTAAGCTTAAAAGTATATTTAATCAACTTCTTGCTTTCATTATAAATATATGTTATTCTTCATTGGTAACAGAGTTTGTTTTGAATTTTTTTTTCTTTTTCATATGATTAGAAAGTAAATATTCATGAATATTTGTGATGTATCTTGGATATGATTAATTTAAAATTTGGCTTAAACTTATTTTTTTGTGTTAGTCCTGAATTTTAAAGGCTATATAATTATTTAAGCATAACTTTTTTAAAATAAAATTTATATGGTTAGAAAGTAAATAAAGTAAATTTTATTAGCTTTCCAACAACATAAGGTTTGATTTAATTAGAGTTTTGTACTAAAAGTGATTATTTAAAAAAAAATTAACATTGTATAAATTGAAATTAAGATTCTTCATTAATTTTTGATAAATTTTGTTTATAATAATAATTCAATATTATGTTATATGCTTTATATATATATATGATCCCATCAATCAACTCCTCTCACCAAGTTCAAATAGAGTTGGTTTAGAGAGGAACGAAGACTCGGAAGGTGGCGAGTGTCGTGCACTCTCTGCCATTGTGATAGTGGGTTGCCCATCAATGGAGAGTGATCCAGTGTGGATGGCATTACTATAATCTATTGATATCAACCAATGATATTGATAGAAGCAAGACTGAGTGTGCGCAAGCTCACAGCCAGTCCATGAGTCCATTAATGGCACTGCGACATGTGACGTTTTTTTTTTTTGGAAAAATCATTGCCCAATCACAACATGAGGGAGTGATGTAGCAGTGGTCTCCGAGTGTTGTTTTCAACCATTTTCTTTCAGTAGCTTATAAACATTATTAAAAATTAGTTATTGTATCTCAACATTAAAATTTATTTTTCCTTTATTATACTCTCTAGAGTATCGAGAATCAATAATTAATTTGAGATAGTGGGAGTGTCCATATTTCTCCAATATTATTGTATTGAATTTTTAAAAGAGTCAATATATATATATATATATATATATATATATATATATATATATATATTGTATTTTTAAAAGAGTCACAACATGTTGTCTACTCTCCAATATTATTGTTCATGGAATTTATATTTCCTAATTAAATACTTTGAAGTAGTATCAATATCTTGTATATGTGAATATGTTATTTTGGGAACTTTATTTTTATAACTTTGTTAATAACAAATAAATGTTAAACATTGACATAAATTACATGATTAATATATTTTGTATATTTGACCCAGTAGGATTTTTTGGTTGTTTAAATAAATTTTTTGGACATCTTAAAATTATTTATTTGATGTTTTCCGCATAGTTTATTAAATAATTATAGTTATGTAATGTGATTATGAGCTTCGAGGATTTTTCTTTGTATGACTAGTGTTAAATTATAATTATTAATTATTAATTAAAATTGGTGCTGCAAAACCCTCTGTGTGTGCGTGTGCAGTGCATCCTTTAATCATTTCAATTGTATGGTTGATGGCCTCTAAACAAATCGTCGTTGTCTGAATATGGTTGATGGCGTCTTCTTCTTCGTCTCAAACAGGAAAAAGTCCGCCTGCGGAAAAATTCAGGCCAGGCGGTCGCCGCCCTCAGTCCAGGTCATGACCGAATGGTTTACCATTCAGCCCCATTCCAGCCAACTTTCCTCCACCACCGCGAGGCACCAGGGAGCTGAAGAAACCGCCACCAACAGTCCAGCAATGGCTGGACTGTTGGTGCCCCGATCCAACAAGAACACAAAGACCTAAAGTCCTTATTTCCACACAAGGATCAGTATCCTGGGGAGATAAGGATAAAATCCACACCAGAAATGCCTATAAAAGGCGAAAAAAAAGTTAAGAAAGAAAGGGGACCCAGAAGAGAAAACAAAGAGAGAAACAAAGAGGGAAAAGTGAGACTAAGAAAAAAACTTAAAAAGGAAGGAACGAGAGGAAAAAAAAGAAAGGGGAGAAAAAGCAGAGACATGGTAGATAAGAGGAAAATAGAGAGAAAGAGAGACTAGGAGAGACAGAAAATAGAGAGAACAAGAAAAGCCAGAGAGCAAAAGCGGAAACTAAGAACAGAAGCTTTCATCCAGTTGACGGTGCACCAAGATCTTCGTCCCAAGGCCATTTGCAAAACAAGGAAGCGTGCGTGAACAGTTTACGCACGCTTGCAAAGGAAAAACTGGCCGGGTTATTGGGTTTGACCGGGCTGGACCAGCTGAATCTAGCCCATCCCAGTATAAAAAAAGAATGGGTTGGATCTGGGCTTCAGCCCAAACTGTGTTTATTAAGGATGTGTTTGGCAAAACACACCCTTATACCTTGTTCATGTATTTTATTCTCCTTTTATTTTGATATCTTGTCAAACAAGATTTTTTTTTATATCAGAAAATTCACTAAATATTTGGCAATCTTCATGTATTTATTTGTGGGACCTTTGCACTTTTTTTATTTTTTTCTTTGTGTTGTGTTTTTTTTTTTCCTGATATATGCTCTCTCTGTTGGACCATTACTATTAAATACAAATATGTTGTGCAATATTTTCTTTTATTATTGACTAAAAAGAGCAAATAAAAAAAAGGGTAAACAAAAAAAAAGACATAGAAAAATTGTTTCCTCTCCATTAAAAATTCAAAAAATTTTGAACTTATTCTTTGCTGTCAGAGTTAGAAATATTGCATGTTTTTGGATTTCTGCTATATTTACCAACATCAGAGTTGGAAATTTTTTTAGGTATTGTTCACTGATGCCAAAGTTAGAAATATTGCATGTTTTTGGGTTTCTGCTATATTTACCAACATCAAAGTTGGAAATTTTTTTAGGTATTGTTCACTGATGCCAAAGTTAATAACATGATAGGAAGAACAAAAAAAAAAAAGGAGAACAAGTTCTTTGCAATTTTAGACAAAACCAACAAAGCAGCTTGCTTCAGGTAGGATGCTTAAAGGGAGCGATAACATCTTTTCTTTTGCATAACCAGTCCCGTATCATAGAATATCTATTAACCAATTAAGGTTCCTTGTGACCATAACACTAAGTGGCAACTCCTTGAACTAGAGCATCTATCTATAGAATATTATTGTATTTTATCTCTCTAAAAACATATTTATTTTAAGTATTGGAAAGTCTTTACCTCCATCAAAGAGGATATTTTGTAGGTACTAGTCAGAAGTTGTCTTTGCCTACTAAACACCAAGTATATACTAAAAAACACCTTGGCTAGGAAGAATAGATAAGATTACTAGGAACAATTAATTAACCGATTATCCAACTCGAGAGCCCTATTCCTAGGCTATTTGGATTTTTAAAACTTCATGAGTGGCGTCGTCTGTGGAGAGCTGATTAAAAAGTCATCGGTTTCTTTCTAAGGTTTGTTTTCGACACTACTAGGTCATTCCATGACACACAACCAATGCTCACTCAAGCTAGAATGTGAGACAAGTCTACTCGTTGTCTCGAACACTCTTACCCATTAAAAGCTTCAATAACTCACTAACTAGGTACAACTCCTTACCCAGGCCATCTTGGCAACCCAAGGATAAAATCAGACATTGTCATTCCAACAAGTATTAATACCCTCAACAACACATAATACCTTAACGCGAAGGCCATCAATTGCACCATAAGCATGTAGACGATTACACTACCTAAAGAAGATTAGACAAAATGAAATTCATGGGAGTTCCTCAAAGAACCACTCACGTCTTCCTCTAGTTACTATGGGATGGACACTAATCATCATAATCGTCATTATACACCAATTCTTCGGGCTCCCAACGGCTTAGCAAACAAAGAAATAAGAGACAATTCATACATAAGCATACCTAGGGGAATGTTTATAACCCCGTCAGTGGAGGGTTTCTCTCTTGTTCAAATGTATATTGAAAAGTTGACTCCTTAAGGATTATTTTTGCATAAAAATAAGTTTGGACAACTATGATAGCTTGGCTGACCTAATAGAGCATATGCAAAATCTACACAACAATTTGGAGTTAATCATCCAAAACCATGACTCAATATGCAAGATATTCACTACGACCTTTAAAGAATCTGCACGTACTTGGTGTAACAAACCAAACTTTATTGAAGGTTTTAGTGACCTATATGCCAAGCTAGTGGCATGCTTTAGCACCGGCATACTCGCCAAGAAAACCTCCACGAAGCTTTTCAGTGTTGCTCAATAAAAGAACGAGTATACATATGCATATTTAAAGAGATTCAATTCGGAAATGCTCAAGGTGGAAGAATTGTTTAAGCTATAGCCTTACAAGCCTTGTTATGACAAGTAAAGGAGCATGCCCTCTAGAGAAAACTTTATGCTTTATAAAAAAAAAGGCTTGTCTAAAGTGAAACAATTTATGAAAAATCACATTCAGGTTGAAGAGGCTAGTTTGTTATGACATGGACCTTTATATTTTTATAAGGACAACCAACATGAATGACCTTCCAAGTGAAGTAATTATGGAAGTCAAAGCAAACATCTTAGTGCCACTTTCAAGATATCTTCCTTCTAAGAACCTCTACCATACATATCACTCATATCATCTTAGGACATATCATCCTTAATAAAAATGTTAGTTTCTAATATATGAATAACTTATTCAAAATTGATTCATTTTCTCTAGGTGATCTCTA
The DNA here is from genome assembly GCA_018804465.1 of Populus tomentosa. Classification (NCBI taxonomy): domain Eukaryota; kingdom Viridiplantae; phylum Streptophyta; class Magnoliopsida; order Malpighiales; family Salicaceae; genus Populus; species Populus tomentosa. The sequence goes on from CM032005.1 coordinate 5,854,711, forward strand.
AAGGCGGTAGCTCTAGAGAAGTTCCAGGGGATGGTATGTGTTCTCCCCACGAGAAATCTCCAAGTGATAGACATGATCTCCCCAATGCTATATGCATTACTCACTACGGGATATATGTGATCTCTTTAGTATTATATGCACCACTCACTAAGAGATATATGTGGTGTTATGGTGTTATATGCATCACTTTTCATACATCTATCCCCATTGCTATATGCATCCTCTTCAAGGGATAAACTTGGTTTTTCTAATGCTATATGCACCACTTTTCAAGGGATAGATTTGATCTTCCTAGTACAAATAACAACACCATGTAATCACCACTCTCAATAGAAGGCTCTCATGCCCCATTAAATAATAATAATAATAATAATAATAATAATAATAATAATAATAATCATAATGATGATCACTCTTTAGTGGAGGGCTTTTAAGCCCTATGACAATGTTAGAAGAGCTGCAAGCTCTTACTCTCCAAAAAACCTATAATCACTTAGAAATTGTTAAGTATAGGTTCACCTTTTTTAGGTTCCCACTAACCACTTATAAATTCTCTAAATGGGCTTCATGCTTAATGAGTTTAGAGATAGGAGTTCCTAAAAAATGAGTAGATTTCCTCTAATGGGTCCCCCCCGACCACATAGAAATATTCCTAAGTAAAAGCTCATTCCTTATGTTTTTCTCTTACCTTTTAGGGAAATTTTTGAAGTATGATTTCCTTCATGCCCTCTCTATACTTAAAAAATCTTTCTCTTACCATGGTGCATCCCCTTCCACACGGGCTCTTTAATATATCACCCAAGGTTTCCACCTTTTTTTTCACATGATGAAAATTCAACGAACTCATTATAAATACTGAGTATTTTTACAAGTCTTTGCGTATCAGTATCACAAAGACTTAAGGGCTACAAATAAAATCATTTTTAACGGGCCTAAAAATCCCTTATGACCATTGAGCTCACCCAAGATAATGAGCATGCCTCAAGTAGGGGTTTGGTAGTGTGCCAAAACTCAGGCACGCTGGGTTGGCAGACCCAAACGCGATTGGGCTTGGCACAATACCAAGCCCTAATAATGCTGGGTATGATTCTAGCCAAACACAACCATGATTTTCTTGGCGGTGTGCCAAGCCCCGACACTATTTGGACCCAGACACGATTGGTTTTAGTAGTGTGCCAACTCCTTAGAACACTAGGTCAAACGCTAGAGAGACCCAGCTGTGATTGAGCTTGGCAGTGTGTCAAACCTTGGCACACTAGGTCTGGCACTAGCGAGACCTAGACACGATTGGGCTTGGTATTGTGCCAAGCCTTTGGCACACTCATGTAAGTGTGCATCGTCTCTTGGGCACACCCAAAAGAATAATAATTCTTTCTTAGAATGTCCAAGGGAATGATCATCCTCTCTTGACACGCCCAAGGAAATAAGGTAATATGGGTTTGACAAACATGTCAGACTCAAGGCTCTTGGATTTGGCAATCAGCCAAGTTCATTGCTTGTGGACTTGGCTGATAACATGGATTTGACAAACATGTCAGACCTAATGTACACTTAGTATTTAGCCAAGTCTAAGGTAATATGGGTCTAACGAACATGCCAAACCCAAAATACTTGGACTTGATATTTAGCTAAATCCAAGATAATATAGGTTTGGTAAACATGTCAAACCCAAGGTACTTGGACTTGGTAGTTAGTCAACTCTAAAATAACAATCACCCTTCTTTGGCACGCCCAAAGGAATGACAATCCTTCCTTAGACACGCCCTAGAGAATGATCATCCTTCCTTGGCACACCCAAGGGAATGAAGTAATGTAGGTCTTGCAAACTTATAGACCTATAACACTTGGACTTGGCAATGAGCCACATCCATTACAGTTGGATATGGCAATCAGCCAAGTCAAAGATAAAGTGGGTCTAACAAACATGCCAACCCAAGGTACCTAAACTTGGTCATTCGTCAAGTCCAAAATAATGTGGTTATTGCAAACATGTTAAACCCAAGTTTCTTGGACTTAGCATTTAGCCAAGTCCAAGATAACGTGGGTCTAGCGAACATGTTAAACCCAAAATACTTGGACTTGGTAGTAAGCCAAGTCCAAGATAATGACCATCATCTCTTGGGTACGCTTAAGGGAATGATCAACCTCTCTTGAGTCTAAATTTGAGGAAAAACTCAGCCTCCATGGGCTTAGTTACATGTGACGTCTTAGACCATAATCTCTCTACACCTTTTAGATGTTTAAAAATTCTCCAAGGACCCATCATATTTACATCAAACATGAATATAGATGGAAGGGATATTTATATTTCATTAAATATTATTAAGGTAAAATTACATTTCAGACCCTCCTCTTCATAAAAGGACAAAAATCATAGGGTATAAATACACCATGAGACTTTCAAATTAAAAGTTCATAATCTTTATTCTCTAATGCATATATATTTTCAGAGCATCTTTCTCTAGCATAATATTGTATTTTCTCTCTATGAATTTAAGTATAAGCGAGTCTTCACCTCTATTAAAAAGAACCTTTTACATGTAGTAGTAGCACAAGCCATTTTGACCTACCAAGTACTAAGTATATGCTAAAGAACACCTTGGCTAGGAAGAATAATTGAAATTATTAAGATCAATTTATTAACCTATTATTCAACCTGTAAGTACTATTCCTAAACTATTTGGATATTTGGGACTTCATCAGCATGATTTTCCAAAAATACCTTGATGATTATGAAGCTAGACACGAGGTTCAATTTATAGTTGAGGCCACTCGATTGCAATTTTGATAAGGAATGATATTTCGCTTGATCTAGTGAAGAACACCAAGCTCAGGGTCATGGGTTACACAGTTGGATGATGTGCCGTAAGCTTTCTTCACCAGAATAGTTCTTCTTTATCAGCCTTGTATTGAATCTTTTGGTAGTAATCAATCTCTACTCTTGGCAGCCAGATATCACCATCTATCAATATTGTGTTATAGATATGGTGAGAAAGATGATTTTAATGGTGAGTTAAATTATCATAAGAGAGATATTCTTACCAAACCTAGGATGAAGCCGCAGATTTTGTGTTTCAACCTAGGTTTCTACACACACATTGATTCTGTATCTTCCTATCCTTTGTTGCCATCACTAGTCCTTTGACAGTGGAAAGTTGTAATAATATCTTTGTTATGATGGATGATCCTACAGGCCTAGGAGGAAAGAGTATTTTCGAAGAATTGAAGTTTACCTACTTCCTGTTCTGTTTTTGTTATTCCCCCCTCTTTTTCTTGACTTCAACTTCCATGTGGCAGAACCAATAGGCTTACAATCAGCCACCATTTAGTTCATAGTAATGGTATATGACTTTCAAATCAAGAGCAGTGAAAACTTTCCAAGTGGGAATCAATATCTGGCACAGCCTTATTTAGGTTGAGTTGATGACGGGATATACATATATTATATTGAGTCTTAATCTTGCTGCGTGTGAACAATGCGGTCTTTTTATCTTCCCTTTGAAGTTAATATAGAGTAACACTTTTCCTCCTCTTGATGCATGGACAATTTTCAACAAAAGCCAACAATTCCCACATCTGTTTTTACTTTACTGCTTTTATGTGTGTAGCTTAATGATTCAACGTACTTCTCAGAATGTTAACAGTGTAGCCTAAGGAACATCAGATGCTGCACGAAGGCCAATGGGCACTGTTGAAAATAGTTTTCCTTTTCTTTCTCTGAGCATTTTCGGGATAAGCTCATGGAGAATAAGCCGTAGACCGTGGAATACAACGCACTATTCCATGTTTGGCCTAACTCATTATTTAGTGTCTCCAATGAGAAATCCGGTGCTTTACCATTTGACGGAGGACAGCAACTAGCTAGTAGCTAGTAGGTTAGGTGAACTACACGTGGAAAACTACAAGGGGGTCATGATCAAGAGAGACTTTTTCATGTTTGAAAAATAGCTAGCTATTGCACACCCATGCACGCTTGCCATGCCTGTTGACCAGTCTAACATACATTGTGATGAGTGGCATGATCTTGGATTCACACTCAAGCAGCCAGATCAACTGTATGCTACCACGAAGACCAATCACATGTTAGTCCAGCGTGTATGATGATTTCAACCTGCATCGCACCATGCATGTTTGGATGAAATTAGAGCTGGTGGAATCAAGTACTTTTGATATATATCACCACGTACAGCTAGCGATCATGAACCTAGAAAGAAAAAAGAAAAAAAGAAACAAAAAGGAAACGATGGGTTCAGACAAGGATGATAGTGGGTTTACTTGGGAGGTGCTAAACGAGGGAGTTTTCATTTTCACGACCATCTTTAAGGTACTTCTTAGTTCAATTATTTCCCAGATGCGGTGCAAGTCAAGGAGAACAGAGAAAAGGGTGGAATGATGACCATAAGAGGTAGTGCGTGCCTTTATAAAAACTCATTAGATATTGGCTTTCCCTCGGTTTTCTTTCTTCTTCTATCTATCTATCTTTCTATAAAGCTCGAAAGCAGAGTCTTGGACAAAAATCATGGCCAACTTTGTCAAGGAACAGCAAGAAAAATGGATTTTTATATTCCATATTTGGCATGTGATCGTATGGAATTTTAGGAGAACAAGTTACCTAAGTGTGAGGGAAATTAAGGAGGGGCCGGAGAACCTTTGGCATTACATCACACATGACATGAGACTCGAAAGCATTGAACCCTATTCCTGCATGATAGCTTGAAGTCTATCAGCCAAACAAAAGCATCTTTGAAGGATAAATATCAAGTCTTTGGAGTTTTGGATAATCATTAACTTTTCTGGGTTATTAGCTATGCTCATTCTTTAGCATATGCTCCCAAAAACCTATCCCATTCTTCCACCTATCCCCCTCGTGCTTCGTCTTTTGTCCATTTTCCGGCACCTCATTTTTCCCAACCACCATTTTGGCCTCCTTGTATTGTGATAAACACCCCCATCCACAGGAACAACTTTCTTTTTCTTTTTTTTATGTATTTTTTTGCTATTTTTTTATGTTGTGTACCCATGATCGTTATGGAAAGAGCAATAAAAATTATTTTTAATTAAAAATATACTTTTAAAAAATAAACATACATTATAATATCATATATGCACTAAACTTGACTAGGAAAAAATCAATTAACCAAATCAACTTTAATTAATTATTTTAAAAAAAATAATATAATTTTTTGTTTTGATATGATCAGGTCTAAACGGGTTTAATTAGGTCAATCAAGTTACTAAAAGTAGTATTTTTTATTTTTTATTGCAATCAAACAAAGCATATACAATTTAAACTGGACCCTATGTGACTATTTAATGCTGTTGTTTTCTACGTCTACAAAGCTAAATTAAGGAGACAAACTCCTAGAATCGCAGCAAATTTAGAAGCAAGATTTTGGTCACGACAAGCAAGATAATAACAAGAGGATGATTTAAGACATGAAAACTGCTGACTTTTCAAGGATTTAACTGGCCTATAATTTCCGAGTTGGATAACTAATTAATCAATAAATATATTTATTATTTTCCGCATTGATTTCTTGTTTTTAAAATTGTAATTAACACCTAGAACACACGTAATTAACGTAATCTAATTGTTTGGAATCAAGGAGTCATGCATGATGGGGTTGTTATGACCAGCCTCCTTTGTAAGTGGTTTAGACTTTGAAAAAATGGGTTTGGAGAGATTCTTTGTTTGGTATCCGTTATTGTGCCTAAATCAAATCTTCACCTACAAAATGCTCGTAATCACTGTCGTTTAAGCCACACGTGTGATCGTAACCGGTTTAGGAATTGACTCTCTACCCTCCTGTGATTGTTACTCTGGTTGTCAAATGATGATTAATGGAATATCCTTGACTAACATGAACATATGTTTTGAAAATCCAAAACTTGTTGAATTTCTATGCTAGCTTGATTGATGAATTTTTTAAAGATTTTTTATTTAATTTTAATTTTTTTTATTAATATAAATATCTAAGCTAATTTATACGTACCTCAATTATTCTCATGAGCTCTGAAATTAACGACTATGTAAGTTTTCAATAATCTTGAAATTTATAAAATTCAAACTAATAATTTAAAAAAAATAAATTAAAAATTTAATTAGTTAAACTATATTTTATAATATTAATTGTTATTTAATTGCTTGGTTGATTAACTGTGATTAAGGGAGGGCTGAGGTTTTGGATCTTTCTTTGGGAAACTATTGCAGGCTTTGTACCAGGAGCGGTCGATTAAGCTTCGAAGATGAAAAGAACATGTGCATGACTAAATTAAACCAAGAAAATTAGTTGCTCAAAAAAAAAAATTATTGCAATTTCTATGAAAATTTTAAATTGTGTATCACAGTTTGGTCAAACATAATTTTTCATAATAACAAGTATACATTACCTCGAACTTAGATTTTAATTGAAAATTTTAAAGATCGTGTTTTCTTTTCTTTAGGTTTAATTTTCATAACTAGTATTGGACTTTAGTAACTTCAAATTAGACTGTAAGTTAGCATTTAAGATTTGTCATATATTGCTTAGTTAATTTGTTATTTTAAAAAAAAATTATAAGAGTTTTAATATTCAGTGTTAATTAAAGAATATATTAAATAATAAAATTTAAATTGAAAATCTTATGATTGAGACTCTTTTTAATAAAATTATATCTGTTGTTTCCATCAACTTCACTATATATAACTAGTAAAGTAATTATGCTTTGTGCATGACCTTTATTTTTAACTACCTTATGTAGATTATTATAATGTATAGATAATATATTGTAGAGAAAATTTTGAAATTCATGGTAAACTTAGGAGCAACTACTTCAAGGGAAATAATTTTTAATTAATCTATGTGGCCTTGAATTTCAAATCTTCTTTGATCAAGCCAAAGAATTTATTAGTTATTATTATTTCTTTGCTTCCAAGATTGAAATAATAAAAGGAGCATAATATTTTATACTATAGTCTTCAAAGTCTTATTTAAGCACGTCAAACAATCATAAAATTCTTGTTCTTTTGCTTTCAAGATTGTAACAATAAAATGAGCATAATATATATATATATAGGTTTTTTTAATTAAAAAAATATCAATTTTAAATTTTTTTCATTAAAAATAAAAATAACAATAAAAAAATAAAGATAAAATTAGACATATAAAAAAAACTAAAACTTGATTTTCCGTTATAATGATTTTTATTGAGAATGATAAAATGATAATTATTTACATGAACAATAATTTTATAGTTCCTGTTTATTTTTGCGTTTTAAAAGTATTTTTAAAAAAATTTAAATTTTTTTTATTTTTTTATTTTAAATTAATATTTTTAGTGTTTTCAAATCATTTGAATATGTTGATGTCAAAAATAATTTTTAAAAAATAAAAAATATATATTTTAATATATTTTAAAATAAAAAATATTTTAAAAAATAATTACAATTATATTTTTTAAATATGTCATTTTTATTATTTTATTTAATGTTAATTATATGTGGATAAAAAAGTGTAAGCGTGTGCTCCTCTTCTAGGTCAACAATCAAAACTGTTTTCTTTCTTAAACTTTACGCAGCGTGGGCCCCTTTTCTTGGCTTTTTGCTCAGATGATTTTTGTATTATAGCTATTTTTATTATTATTATTATTTTAGAAAACTATCCCGAACTGGAAAATAAAAATGGAGCTGCTCGTCCCGCATCATGTGATCCTTATAGGGCTTAAGTCTAATCAGATTCACTAATCACTACAGAAAAGTATCACCAAGTTGCTTTCATATATAAGGGTGTTTTAAATTGTAATAATAGTTATTTTTTAAAATATATTTTATTTAAAAATATATTAAAATAATATTTTTTTTATTTTTTTAAATAATTTTTGATATCAATACATCAAAATAATCTATAAACATATAAAAAATCAATTTTAAACAAAAATAAATAAAATTTGATCAACCCCATTTAAAACATAATACCAAAATATAATTCGATCAATTATTAGTCTAATCTAATCAGGTTCACTATCACTAAAGAAAATTATATCCAAGTTGGTTTCATACCTAAAGCTGATTTAAAACATCATAATAGTTGTTTTTTAAAGTGTTTTTTAAATATATTAAAATAATTTTTATTTTATTTTTTAAAAATTATTTTTGATATGAGTCCATCCAAACAAGACACAAACATAAAAATATAATTTAAAATAAAAAATTTAAATTTAACCAACCCGATTTAAAACACAATATCAAATTGTGCTTAAGTAACAATGAATTAATCAAACAATTTTTTGGATAATGATAATTTTGTTGGGCCACATAATTAGGTCATTGAAGAACTTTTTACTAAATAATTAATTACTATGCTCTTATCCACACAATCCTTCCTCACCGTCCAATCGCATCACTGGAAAACTTATCCTCAGTGTAAAACCTCTTTGATCTCAATGCCCTTTTGTCATCTCCAAATATATGCTTTTATCTCTTTTCCTTTGTATGTTGTCGTTTGTGTCTTTGTCCTCTGGGTTTAGTAATTCTCCGTACTGTTTTTTTAAAATATTTTTTATATAAAAATATATTACATAATTATTTTTTAAACACATTTGTTTATTTTTATGTCTCAGTCTCAAAAACACTTTTAAAAAATTTAATTTTTTTTATTTTTTATTTACTTTAAATTAATATGTTTTTAGTATTTTCAAACCATTTTAATGTCCTAATATAAAAAATAAGTTTTAAAAAATAAAAATATCATTGACATGTATTTTAACACGAAAAATTATTTAAAAAACAACTACAACTACACTGTTAAACAAGTTTTAAAATTATTAAAAAAAAAAAAATTAATTTAAGTGTAAAAGCAATATCAAGTACATTATCAACAGTTCCAAGGAGTTGATTTAAGTGTTTTTATCTAGGTACTATGAGATTCCAAGTTTGAATATTTTAGAATCACGGGTTACAAGACTTAATATAGTATAAAAACTGATTCCATGCTATAAAGATTTTAGAGTTTTTTAATTTTAAAATATTTTTTATTTAAAAATATATTAAAATAATATATTTTTTTTATTTTTTAAATATAGTTTTTGATATTATAATGTAAAAATAATTTAAAAATATTAATTTTAAATAAAAAAAATATATTAATTTTTTAAAATAATACTTTTAAAACATGGAAATAATAAGACAGTAAACCTACCCTAAGACTATATGATCTCGATGTCCTCATCATTTATTTCTGTACATTTTGTGTGGGTTTTACGCTCCTCTTGGCACCAGGCCAAGCTCATAACAGGACACGCGTGTCTATCCATCAACATTATGGATCAAAGTCAAGAGAAGCATAGGTTTCCGCCAATGGATGATTAAGACCAGAGCAAGAGTTTAAGGGTTTAGAGGACACGTGTCAGGTCTTATCATAAAGGTTAAAAAAATGATTCATGGGATTAAGCTCATCCTTTGAACCAGCCGCCATCTTTCCATTTGTGGGATGCTAAAGACAAAGGGAAAGAAACCTATCCCCACAGCTGGCTTACGGATCCCATCTATCTAACCTTTGCAACTGAATTTTCTCTTTTTTTTTGGAAAAATTCTTCTTCAAGCTCTTTGTTCTAATCCGATTTTCCACATGAGGACAAAATCCCACAGCCATAAATGGGCACCCCTTCCTCCCCTCTCAAAAATTTCAATCTCCTTCCCTCTCTCTCCTAGTTTGTTTGCTCATCGGAGCCAAGCTTTGAGAGCTAGACCTCTAGCTAGCCCTCCCTTTTCCCTTCCCTTTAGACACTCCCCCGATCGATCCTTAGTTAGCTCATCTTGTTTATGATTTTGGTCGGTCCATTGTTTGAATCTTAGATCATTAGCATGAAGAACCCACAATCAAGCTTGCCACCGGGGTTTAGGTTCCACCCCACAGACGAGGAGCTCATCCTCCATTACCTTAGGAAGAAGGTAGCATCCACACCCTTTCCTGTGTCTATCATAGCAGATGTTGATATCTACAAGTTTGATCCATGGGACTTACCAGGTTTCTATTCTATACTATACTATACCCTCTCTAGATATTATATACCATGTCAAAATCCAACTGAGGTATAATATTCTTCTATAAAACAAGTGGCTCGTGGTCTTGTTTGCTCTGCTTTACCATGCCATTGAAAGATACTAACCATGGCTTGTTTGTGGTGTTGTTTCCTGTCAGCCAAAGCTGCCTTGGGAGAGAAGGAGTGGTACTTTTTCAGTCCCAGAGATCGGAAGTACCCCAATGGAGCTAGGCCTAACAGAGCTGCTGCCTCTGGATATTGGAAGGCGACGGGAACAGACAAGGTCATAATGGCGTCAACGATCACCCCTGGAGGTGTAATACAAGGACAAGAGAACGTCGGTGTCAAAAAGGCTCTTGTCTTCTACAAGGGAAAGCCTCCGAAGGGAGTCAAGACTGATTGGATTATGCATGAGTATCGCCTAGCAGAAACCCCCAGCTTCAGCTACAACAAACCCATGAAGCCAAGAGATTCATCCATGAGGGTAGGCATCATTAACAATTATATGCCTACTTTTACTCTTAATAGCGTCTGCAAACAAGTAATCTTAAGATATTTCTCAGAGCCATGGCTTTAGTGCTCCTAAACTTCTTCAAATTGGTTGGTGAGGAAGACAAGGTTAAGTTTTTTTTTTTTTTCCTTCAACTCACTGTAAATGAAGTGAGCATAAATATAATATGCACCCACTTGGATCTGATGTATGAATTAGATCATAATTTATTAATTATGTCATTTAATTTCATTGACTTTAAACATGTATCGTCTGTTTTTATACTTCCCTTTGGATAGAAAAATGGAGTTTGTCTTGAATTAATTGGTCCTAATAGCTTGCTTTTGGTTTTTCAGTTGGATGACTGGGTTCTTTGCCGGATTTACAAGAAAGCCCATGCTTTAACTTCATGTGCAAGAGCAGAAATGTCCAGTGAACATGAGCAGGAAGAAGAAGAGGAACATTTTGTCCCAGAAAACCCTCTACCAAGCTTGAAAGGTCCCATAAGCAACAAGAGCGCGCTCATGTCCCAGAAATCTTGCTCCTTCTCCAACTTATTAGACGCCATGGACTATTCCCTATTGAGCAATTTACTAGCAGATACCCAGTTCAACCCAACCGGGTTTGAGTCAAATCCTGCACTGAATAGCACTGCTTCCCAACTGGACCAGCCCCCTTTCTTCAGTAACAGCAATATTGCAGGCGGCGGCGGCGGCGGCGGCGGCTACTTTCTTCAAAAGTTACCTCAGTTGAGCGCCTCAGCGCCCAACAACGTGGACAACAAACTCAAGCGCCAGCTTTCACACATTGATGAAGACATGCTGCATCCATCAAAGAAGTTCATGAACTCTTGCTGTTTCACTAACACCAACAACATTAGTACTCAAACTGATATGGGTCAATACAACTTCCTAAGCCAGCCATTCTTGAACCAGCAATTACTTCTGAGCCCACATCTTCAATTTCAAGGTTAAAATTAATGAAATGTTCTTAAAAGCAAAGGGGATTGAGTTAAATAAGAGACATTTATCTGAAAACAAAAAAAAAACGAAAAAAAAAAGAAGAAAAAACTACGGATTACCAACTAGGTTATGTGTATAAAAGGGATGTATCTGGGGGAGGGTCTGATTTTTTGTGCTACACAAATTGACAAACTACTTGAAATGTTATCAAAAAGTGGATGCTCATTTGACAGTCAAGAGGAGTTTGACAAAGGAAAGGACACGGGGCGGGTTATAATTTGGAATCATACATGATTTTTGTAGAGAAAAAATGTAAAATTATTGCATTGTTGCCAAATTAAATGGATTGGTTTCTGGCTTGAAATATTGTGCTACTTTTTATCATTTTCTTTGAATAAAGCCAATCTTCCTTGTGGAAATTCCTGTTCTTGAGTTCACCTCTTTTTTTTTTATTTTCCTTTTCTATATAACTAGTGAATTGGTCAAATCGGGATATGTATTAATTTTATTTAAAATTATTTTCTAAATAAATCTCAAATTATAAATATTATCACAATACTATATATAACAAGTATAAAACTTACATAATCATTGATTTTATGGCTCATAAAATTAATTGAGGTATAAAAAAACTAACCAAACACTCATATTAATGAAAATAAAAAGTACAATACTTCTTCTCAACATATAAATGGGATAAAACAACTAGATTTACTCCATTATATGCTAAAATTAGAAGGGTACAAAGAGAGAATCTTTTAATTGCCGTCTAGCTTTTGTTCATGTTCACCAAAAATGATATTTTAGGCATCTTTTAATCTATCTCCTTGCAGTGGACTTTGCCTTAAAAAAAGAAGATGCTAACGATCGTAGTCATGATAATAACATAAAATAATCTTATTATATGTATATTTGCTCCTATGTCTTTATCTTCTTGGAGTTTATCTTTCTTGTGATGATCGTTTCATATTTTTTTTTTCTTAATTAATATCAATGGCGTGTGGTAGATTCCAAAATGCTCATGTTCTAAGTAAGGAAGATCACAAGAATATCCTCCCAATTTTTTTTCATTTTTTTTTACAGCAATTTAGGCCAGGCAAGCTAGCAGGCAACATGAAACATGTTTAACACATCGATCGATGATGCTTTGAATACAACAGCTAGGAAAAAAATAAAGCCTACCCAGATGCATTGAACTATTATAAAGTTTTAATGTGTAAAGTACCTCAACATAAATTTGATCGTGATGCAGAGCTACATTCATCGACTGGGCAATAATTATATTTATTGCACTTTAAAAATATATTTATATATTGCATAATTTTACAATATTTAAGTTTAATATTTATTGTACTTTAAAACTAATTACATTGCTTGGCTTTATCTCATAAAACTAATTTATGCTGAATGAATGTTTAAGATAAATTGGTTTGTGACAGCATAACTTTTTTTTAATTAAAAATCAACTTATTTAAAATTTATCAATAAAGAAAGGATAAATGTCTGTCCTAATAGCATGAAAGTAGAGGTGAGAAAGAAAACTAAAATACCGATTAAACCGAGAAAACCAGAAAAATAATAATCGAAAAAATTGAACCATGAAAAAAAACCGATTAAACTGAATAAAATTTTGAAAAAATCAACCCGAACTGGGAAAAAACCAAGCCCAAAATCAAAGCCAAACCGAAAAAACCAAGTCAAACTAGAAAAATCTGAGCCAAACTGGTTTGAACCAGTTTTTATCCTAAAAAACCTAACTAAAACCGGTTGGTTTGAACTGGTTTTGGTTCGTTTTTTATTTAAATTCGATTTGGTTATTTTTTTTAATAAAAACCGAATTAAACTGAAAATAAACGCCCCTACATGAAAGTATAGGTTTCTATACCTAAAGTGTTGCAACTTATATTAATTGAGTATTGTATTTTTATCTTAGTTCTATTTTGATATGTTAATTTTAATTGAGGTTTTTTTTTCCTATACCTTGATCCTAATTTTAATGATTTTATCTATAAGAAATTAAGTTGACGAAAATTCAATTCCAAAATAGTTGAGAGAGTGATTATTTTCTTTTTATAATGCAAGAGATGAGAGAGGAAGTATATTATTATGTTTACAGGATATGCATTAATTTTGATAACACATAAAAGAAAATAAATGTGGTTAAATTTGAAATATAAAAGAGTGACAACTAACAAAAACTAGAAAATATAAGGTCGGCAGCCACTGTGCAATTTATTTTTAAATTTTCAAATTGTTTTTATTTTTATTCACATCCTTTAACACTCTAATTATATGAAATTAAGCTCTAGATTAAAATACAAAGAAAATAAATGATTCACCAAAAATTTATAATAATTTTATTTTAATTTAAAAATATATTTTTTTTATTTTTCAGTTACTAAGTTTTTTAAAAAAAAAACAAAGAAGATTATCAAAAAATTATAAAAAAGATAGAAAATAATTAGTTGTCATACTACTGAAAAAAAAAATAGATTTAATGTTTATGAGTCTCATTTCATGAAAAGAGTTTGTTAGTCGTAATTTTTTTAAGGTTCTAATACACTAGGCTATTCTACCCATATACCTAACCTAACCTTTTAAAAAAATATATAAATAACTTTAATATTGGGTTTTTGATGAATATTTTTACTGTTTTTTTAAAAAAAAAATTTCAACATTAGATTTTGAAATTATTATCAAAGAATTATACATGTGAATACTTAAAAGACAGTCGTAACTTTTGTTTATTGTTTAGTTATTCATATAGTTTTTACGTTTTGTGCTAGACTTCAAATATAATTGTATTTTAAATATTAGTTTTGTAAAAACTTAAAAACATGTTTTTTTTAATTTATTAAGACCTGTTTTTTATTTATTTTTCATATAAAAATTCAACTCATAACAGTTTTAATCAAATATATATTTTTTAAAATTATAAAAAAATATTTTTTTAAAATTTTAACTATAAAAAATACCATAATATCAAACATATATTTAATGTGTGTTCAGTAGTATATTAGCTTTTGTAATTAGCTTTTGTAATTACAATTTGAAAAAGTAACTTTAAGAAAAGTTATAAATTGTAGTTTTTATCTAACCTAAGTTTTTACCATAATTGAACCAATGAAAACCAAACAATTTTCAAAACTATGGCCAGCATAAAAACAACTTCAATCGTCGGTGTGTGTTTGACTTTGGGATAATTATTGCGATTTGAAAAAACAGGTTTAAGAAAAATTATAAATTATATTTTTTTCTAAATCTAAAATTTTACTATAATTGGTATGAAAAGTAGACTTAAATAATAAAAACTAAATAACTTTCAAAGTTGTGATAAGTATAAAAGCAACTCTAAGCATCGCCTTAGAGGCAAAAGCTGTGTATTGGTTGATGCTTTGGTAAACAAGGAACATCTAGCTAGGGAGCAGCAGGAGCCATGACTTTTTTGCGTGGTTCTAATCCTCTTAAGAATTCTTGAGGCTGACTCTTTTGTTTTTCCTTCTCCTTGCCGACATTTTCATGCTTTCCTGTTTTACTCCCTTATTAGCAGTTTTTATATGTGTTCACATGTACATTATTCAATTTAAATAAATATTTATTTATTGATACTCATTTTCAACACCTAGCTAGTGCCAGAACTTAAATCGATTTAAATAGAGATTAATAATAGTAGAGATTATAATATAAATACTTCAGTATATATTTTTTATTTTAAAGGTGATTATTTTCAATTCAGTTTAATTTTTATAAAAATAAAACAACTAAATTGAATTAAAAAAAAACAACCAAAACCTAACCGAAATCGGTTATAACCGACCGGTTTTGGTTCGGTTTGGTTTTTTAGAAAAAAATAGTTCAAACTAGTTTGGCTTTGTTTTTCCGGTTTTGGCTCGGTTTGACTTGATTTTTTTTGTTTGACTTGTTTTTTTTCTAGCTTGGCTTGGTTTTGGCTCGGTTTTTCCGGTTTGGCTCGGTTAATTCTGATTTTTTCTGTTTAGGTTTGGTTCGGTTTTTTTTATTTTAGATTTATAAAATCTAAACCGAACTGGTCAGTTTTTTAAAAATTTTAATCGGTTTATTTTTGCAGTTTGATTTTTTTGATTATTTTTTTATGGTTTTCTTGATTTAATAAGTTTTTCAGTGTTTTTGTTTACCCCTAGTATTTTTAATCAATTAAATGTTTTAATAGCTTCTTTTAGCGGGGTTTAAACCCTCTATTCTTTGTTTTTATTTTAGTTTTGTAAATTTTAAAATATTTGAATAAATTACTAACACCGACAGTTAAGTAAAATAATAAGCATTTTTTTGTCATATAAAATAAAATTAATAGTTTACTAATAATATCGCAAAACTAGAAGGTTGTTCGGAAAAAAAAAATACTCCATTTAAAAATAAATAAATTTAGAAGAAGGAAAACTAGAATTTCATGTTCAAATTAACACAATATTTCCCCATCTAGAAAAATGGAAGGTTTGTTTTCTTGTTTTTCAATTTTTTATTGAGTTTAGAAAGCATATTTAGAGGTTCTCAATGATTTTTCTTTACAAATTTTTTTCATTTTTTTTCAAATAAAAAATACAATAACAATACAGTTTTTTCCCTTTTATATACAAATACTTTTTAACCATATAAAATATTATAATTATTTTTTTACATTTTTATATTTATTTAGTGCAATAAAGATTGTTCTGAGTTAAAAATATAACTTTTTTATAAAAATTTAATTTGAATAAAAAAATAATATTTCACAATTAAATTATCAAGAATACAAAATATTAAATTATAATTTTATCTTTTTTATGAAAAATAATTGTAATCTTGATATATTTCTTATCAATGAAAAAATTCATAGTTATTCACTCAATAAATGAACACATTTTATAATTTTTATTGGAAAAGACAAACTATATAAAAAAAAAAAAGGAAAATAAAACTTAAAATAAAAATAATATGTTAGTAAATAGACTCTATTTTTAGCTTGTAGGTGCATGTGGAAAACTAGGAAGAGAGGCAAAAACGTTTTAGCAATAGATATTTGCATCGTTAGTATCTTTTTTCTTTTTTCTTTTTTTGTTGTGGTGTGGGAAAGGGAAGGGAAATTGTGACTTCACATGTTTGGGTGCGTTTGCAGGGAAATAAATAATTTTTATAAGATTATATGGATATTTCATAGGAAGAGTTTTCAAGAGATATTTGGGGTGAGAAAAGTTAAAAGTTTTTTTATTAAAAAATTTTGATCAAATTGATAAGGTTAATTATTTAATTTTCCTTCATTTTCGTCGCTTTCCTTGATTTCCCTTTCCCTCATCTTCTTCCAAACACAGTACATGTAGTTGGCTTGTTTGAAGAAATAAAAATATCATATAGTCCAAAGTAGACAGGTGTTTAGTGTTCCATCGCGGGTTAATATAAATTTTTTTCCATCATGAAGGAAATTCAAAGTCATACAAGTGTTCCAAAAAATAGTACTTAGTTGATTGATTTGACCGAGTTAATAAACTTGTATAATTTTGATAATATGAATAAAAAAATATATATAAAGAAAAAAGATTAAAAAAAAACCCGAATCCATTCAGAATAGCATGTAAAATCTGTGATCTAGCTGTGATATTAAAATAACTCCATCGAAAGAAAATTGAAAGCTCAATTATCAAATAATTTAATATTGAAAGGTAAAACTAAAAAAAAAATCAAATTAAAAAAAAAAACAATGAAAAAAAGATCATAATGATCAAATTGAGTTAACCTAAAAATCTCATAGAACGGAAAGCAAAATAAAAATAAAAATATAAAGATTAATTTCTAATAAAACAAATATTGAAGCATGAGATTGGCAAGAGAATCAATAAAAAACCTAAAAAAAATAAGGTAAATCATTGTTGATATTCAAAACTCATAACCTTAGTCATGAGCGCAAAACTAAACTCATTGAAGGTAAACTGTAAAAAATAACGAAGTAAAATTCTCAATAACAAAATACTGAGGGATGATATTTGAAAAAAAATAAATAAAAAAA
The DNA here is from genome assembly GCA_018804465.1 of Populus tomentosa. NCBI lineage: Eukaryota > Viridiplantae > Streptophyta > Magnoliopsida > Malpighiales > Salicaceae > Populus > Populus tomentosa. The sequence goes on from CM032005.1 coordinate 5,872,199, forward strand.
AGTTAAACATAAGAAAGAGAAATAAAAAGAAAGTAGATAAAATTTAACAGAAAACTAAATTAAAATCAAACATTGATTATGGATGTTAATTATTAATTGCATGTCAGAATTTTTGATATTCATACCCTACATGTTACCTATCAGATAAGAGATTTAGATATAAATAAATTGTTAATCGGATTTTGTTTATATATATATATATATTTGGAGAGAGAGAGAGAGAGTAATAAATTATGAAATTATAATTTTATCTCAATATTAAAATAAGTATATATCATATCACATTAAAATAAAAATGTTCAACAAATATATTTATATAATATAAATATACATTTCATGTTAAGTTTGGGTGGGTTTTGATAATATCTATACATTATCCATTATCTATTGAGTAAGGTATCCATTAAAAAAAAAACAAAGACATGTTTCGGTTGATATCCATCAAGTTCAGATTTAATTGTCATCCCTAATATTGAGGGATACAATTATTTATCCATATAGATATCAATTATCCAACAATTGTTTATTATTAAATAAAAAATACATTACATAGATATAAAATTGAAGTGTGTGTGTATCAAATTGTTAAACTATAAATTAATAAGTATTCTACATATATGTGTGTTTTATGTCAATATATAAATATATTATTAAAAAATATATAAATATACATTTTGGGTTAGGTTCGAGTGGTTTTCGGGTATGTTTTAATAATATTTATACCATATACATTACTTATCGAGTAAGTTAACTATCCCAAAAACACCAACCCATTTGAGGCAGGGCTGCACCATTAGGTTCAGATTAAATTTCAATCTCTAATATTAAAGGATGTAATCGAAAACAAGATTGAATTAGGAAAATGATAACAATAAAATAAATAACACTGAAAAGAATGGGAACTAAATTTGAAATAAAAAAAATGAAAATGAAATTAAATGATGAATGATGAAATTGAAAAAAAAACTATAAGAGATTAAAAAATCTAAGTAGATAAGAAATCAAAAGAATGAAGATCAAATTTAAAAATAAAAAAATGAATGAAATCTAATGATAGGGATGATATTAAAAAAAATACAAAAGATAAAAACCAAAATAGATGAGAAATCAAAAGAGTGAGAACTAAATAAAATCAAAAGATAGGGATAAAACTGGAAAAAAAAACCTACAAAGATAAAAAAAGAAAAAAGAAAAAAAAAAGAGAACACAAGAGCTGGAAATCAAAAGGATGAGGATCACATTGTATAAAAAGAGAAATAAGAGGAAGCTTGTGTACTTTAACAAAGAGAAGAGTAGAGAAAAGTGGGAAGTGATAAAAAAACAAAAAAGTCCACTGAAGCCATATCATCCATCTTCCACCACCATGAGTAGCACCACTAGAAAGCTCTCGATGTGTCCCTTCAAACGCAGCTGCAGAACACGATGTTTGACAGTTAAGGGAGCCCGCACATGCCTCTTGAAGGGTGTAGGCTCTTCCTAATTGCTGGCGCGTGTGTTGCAGGATAAGGGGTTAAATGGAAGATGTTTTGCATACTAAGTAGTACCTTTTCTATCTTCTTTCCGGCATTTCTACTATGGTTTTTTTTGTTAATCATTCTAAAGCTTAGGATAGCTTTTTTCATAGAGAGCTTTTGAGTTTGTTTTCCTAGTAGGTGGGCCTTGATAAATAATGCAACTAATCAAGATGATATTATTGAAATCCTGAGAAGATGATTGCATTCATTCAATTTATTTGTACTAAGTGACAAGCAATAATTCCTTAAGATAAATTATTAATTCTTGATAACAACAAAGTTTTTATCTAATTAAATTCTAGGTGCCTCAATACTAAACATTATATTTAATATATTTCTCCCTTTACATGAATGTCAATTGCTTTCTTTTAAAAAATTAATGTTTATTCTATATGCAAGTTTTTAATGATAGGATTACATATATTGCAACAATTTATATTTATCTCAAATAATTAGTTAAACAAAATTAAACCTAAACCATTCCAATTGTTATTGGTAAAAATAACTTCACATGTTTGGTACACATGTAAGGAAATAAATAAAATTTTCTTTCTTTGGTTTGAGAAAAAGAGGTGAGGTAATTTTTATAAGATTACATGGATAATTTGTAGGAAGAGTTTTCGGGAGATAATAAGGTGAGATAATCTTACGAATTAGAAAATTCAATTTTTAAATTTTTTTTATTAAAATCTTTTGGTCAAATTAACAAGGTTAATTATTTAATTTTCCTTCATTCTCCTCACTTTCCTTAACTTCCCTTTCATTTATTGTTTTCTAAATACAGTACATGCAATTGTAAATTAAAAACAAATCAATTAAAAAAAGACCTAAGAAAATAATCCAAATTAACCTTCTAAACGAGCGACCTAAGTCATAAGACTGACATAACCCTATAAAAATCAAATTGAAAAAGAACATAAAGCTTAATTTTCAATCAATTCAATGTTAAAGGATGAGATTAAAAAAATAAATCAATTAAAAAAAACATAAAAAAATGAACCGAGTTGATCCGCCAAACTTATGATGTATGTCATGAGATCAAGATAACATTATAAAAATAAAATAAGAAAAATAATCTGATTTAACTTGGGTTAACTTGTCAACTTCATAACCTTGATTATGAGATTAAGATAACCTCATATAAAACAATAAAATAAAATAAAATATGAAGCTTAATTCTCAACTGATATTGTCGAACTCAATATTGAATGATGAATTTTTTTAAAAAAATGACCTAAGTTAACTCACTAAGCACTATTCTTAGATCATGATGTCGTAATAACCTAATAAAAAATCAAAATAAATCATGAAGCCGAATTACCAATAAAACATAATATTAAATGATGAATTTGGAGGGGAGGCAATTAAGAAAAATAAAAATAAAAACATGAGTCAATGGGGTTAATTCGTCAAACTCACAATTAGGGTCATGAGACTAAGATAACCCAATAAAAAATAAATTCAATATTAAAAGACCTAGGACCTAGTTCATGAGATCGGGATAATTTCTTAGAAAAAAATAAAGAAATAACCCGATTTAACTCGGGTTAACTTGCCAAAATCCATGATTATGGTCTTATTCCCATAGAAACAAAATCAAAACATATTATGAAGTTCAATTCTCGACCAATCCAATATTGAATTATAAAATTAAAAAATAATTCAATTAAAAAAAAACACAAAAAACGACTCAAGTCAATTTATGTCAACCCACTAAACATAAATCTCAGGTTATAAAGTCAGGATAACCTAATATAAATCAAACTAAAATAAATCATGAAATCTAATTCTCAATCAACCTAATATTAAATGATGAGATCGGAGAGAAAAGTCATTTAAGAAAAAGAGAAAAAAACTTGAGTAAACTAGGTTAACTAACAAAACCTATTACCTATATCATAAGAGTGAGACAATATAATAAAAAGTAGATGAAATGGAAAAAAAAAATGCATTGATTGAAAAAAAGTCAATTAAGAAAAAAAAAAAAAGTCGAGTCAACCAGGTGCATCCCTCAAACCCATGACCCATATCATGAGATTGTGACAACCCAATAAAAACAAAATCCAATATTCAACGGTGAAATTAAAAAAGAAGAAGAAGAAGAAGCATAGATTAAAAAGAAAAGTTAATTAAGAAAAAAAAACAAGTTAACTAAGTTTACCCACCAAACTTATGATTTGTGCATGAGAGTGGACAATGCAATGCTAAAGGATAATATTGAAAAAAAAAAAAAGAGGATTGATTGAGAAAAAAAATTAAAAAGGATAAAAAAAATAATACAAAAATCAATAAAGCATTATTCCAAAGAATGTTCGTACAAAGACTTCTTTTGCACGTATTTTTTACCACCACGTAGAGGCAATGAAGTAGTCTTTGGTTGAAAATGATGTACAAGTGCAAGGAAAAGAATGGTGTGTCTCTTGATCATAAATGGTCACGTGTAAGAGAGAAAATGGTCTCTCAAGTAGCCCTGAAAGTACTAGAAAAAAGAAGAAAACATAAATAAAAAAAAAAACATGTGTGTATCATAAGGGAGAAGAAGGGGTTGCCATCCACCTTTTAAATAAAATTGTTTTGGCTCTATAACATTTCCTTTTAAACCATAATTGGTGTTACACATGGTTTTGTTTAATGTATCTTTTTTTTCCAATCTAGTCCCTATACTTTCAATTTATGCAATCTTGGTCAATTTGGGTTGACTTTACAAGACTTCTTCAAATTAAGCCTATGGGTATATGATTGGAATAACCCCGTAGAAATGAAAGTGAAAAAAAACACGACGACCAATTCCTAATAAATCAAACATTAAAAGATGAAATTGAAAAAAAAATCAGATTTAATAAAAAACCTAAGAAAAATGACCGAAGTCAACCCATGTTAATATTCAAAACGCATGACCCTAGTTAGAAGCTTGAAACTAACCTATAGAAGGAAAACCCTAAAAATAATAAAGTGAAATTTTTAATCATAAAATAATGAGGGATGAAATTGAAGGGCAAAAAAAGCAATAAAGAAAAGGTAAAAAGAAAATAGTAATAAAAAGAAAAGGGAATGAATTTGACATAAAAATAAATTAAAATCAAGTGTTGAGAGATGAAATTGAAAACAAAATTCAATTAGAAAAAAGATAAAAGAAAGAAAGGGATGAAATTAAGAATAAAATCCAATTAGGAAAAGGATAAAAAAATAACAATTAAAAGAATAAAAATCAAATTTGATATAAAAATTAAATGAAATCAAATGATGATGGATGATATTGAAGAATAAAATTAGTTTACAAAAGATAAAAAAAAAAACAATGAGTAACTTTCAAAAGAATGAGGACCAAATTATATATAAAAAACAAATGAAAATAAACTTTTGTATTTTACCAGGGAGAAGAGAGAGAAAAGGGAAAGAAGAAGAAAAAGGTTCATTGGAGCAACATTTTTGGATCGTTGTCTACACCCCCAGCAACTGGTAAGATCTTGATACACCACTTTTAACGTCATTGTAGAAGGCGGTGTTTAACCATTGAAGGCTCCTCCAAGCATTGCTTGAAAAGTACAGTCTTTTCTCACTCATTAGTTCATGCGTTAGATGCACCAACCACCTTTTCCTTTAACATATATGTTATATATGTTAAGATTTAATTATACCTAAATCTATTTGATAATTATAAAAAGTCATATTAAAATGACTAAAACACACATGGATACATGTTCAAGAGAATAAAATTTTAATGGTAGTTAAGTAATTATATTATGCATGAAAAGATGAAAAGTTAAAAAATAAACGAAAACCTTGGACCCTACTTTTTTATTTTATTTTAAGAGCAAATTAGTAATTCCATTATGCAACAAAAATGTTAAGAAACACATTTCCCCCATTTAACTTGGTAATGCAAATTAAACCTTATAAAAAGATCATTTTGCCTCTCGATTTGTGCTTCCTTGACTTGTATTGTAAAAGGCAAAAACATCAATACACTGTAACAATCCACAATGCAATGAATCTTGATATGCATAGTGTTTTATTGATAACCCTTACTTTTTTTACTAGATCATTGCCTCACGCTATGTTGATGGTTAGATCAAATTTATTTTTTTAACGTAAGAAACACTATCTAGGCATCACTTTTTTTTTTTTGGATAAAGAAAAGTTTAAACTATGTAGGAATTGATTTGATATGACTCGATTGCCTTAACAAGTCCAAAAGCAATCTAGGTGATCGATGAAAATATAGTTTAAGTCAAAATAAATATTTAAGATGAGATTTTTTTAATAAACATTAAAACGACAACATATTACATTGATTCAGATCAATTTAGGTTAATTTACCAATTTGCATATTAAGTCATGAGGTCATGATAATTCCATACAAAGCAAATCAAAATAAAATACGGAACTCAATTTCCAATAAATTCAAAATTAAAGGATAGAACTAAAAAAAAATTAAAAAAGATAGAAAAAACTTAACTCGAGTTAATCTATCAAACTCACGACTTGATTCATGAGACTAGAATAACCCAATAGAAAAAAAATTAAAAAATAAACTATGTAGTTCAATTCTCAATCAACCTAGTGTTAAAAGATGAAATTACAAAAATAATTAAAAAATAACACAAATAAATAACTAAAGTCAACTAAGGTTAATGTACAAAACTCGTGACTTAAATAACGAGATGGATATAACCTTATAAAAAGCATACCGAAAACATATCACGAAACCTAATTCTCAGTCAATTCAATATTAAAAGATGATTTGAGAAAAAAAATATTTTTAAAAAACTCAAGTCAATCAAGTTAACTTATTAATATGTGATTATGGTCATAAGTTTGAGATAATCTTGTAAAAAATAAATTAAAAAAAATAATGAAATCCAATATCTAATATTCAAAAATAAAAATAAATAAATTAGAAAAAAATAAATATAGAAAATAAAGATTAAAAACCCTATTATAGTAAATAGTTTTGAAATGAGCATTATATTAAAAACTCCTTTTTCCTTAATTTTTTTAATAATTAATAATAATTTTAGAAAAGTGGTGCTCGGTGATCCCAAAAAAAAAAAAAAAAAGTCTTTCAATGTTGTCCCCACAAGAAGGCAACTTAGACAAGCACTAATTGGTGATGGCACCTAGTCCACTCCTGTGTGTAAGAATATCTGAAATAATATCTGATAACGTATTAATAGTAATGTTTAATTTTTAAATTTTTTTATATTAACATCAAATCAATTTTAAAATATAAAATAAAATTAATTTTAAATAAAAAAATTCAGATTTGAGGCAAGGCAAACCGCATCTATGAGTTTTTTTTAGGTGTTTAAAAAATATAGTAATGATTATTTTTTTAAAATATTTTTATTTAAAAATATATTAAAATATATTTTTTTATTTTTTAAATTAATATTAATTTATAAAAATTATTAAAAATAAAAATAATTAAAAAAACTTTTATTTGTTTTTTTAAATATACTTTTAAATTGCAAAAACTTGGTACTGCCACGCGCAAACAGGATCACCGATCATTATTTAATCAAACACAATTCTCCTCATCATCCCTCCCCAACATTAATCAAGATCCCAGAAATACCCATGGAATTCCCTCCCGGCCACCTCTCTCACACTCATCACCACCGAAGAAGCGATGATGAAGAAGAGAGAAGAGAGCATTACCCGCCACCAGACACTACCCCACCACCACCACCATCTTTCCACCAACCACCACCTCCCTCCTCACACTACTATCAAGAACCTCCACAACCACCATCTTACCACCAACCACCACCCCCCTCCTCACACTACTATCACGAACCTCCACAACCACCATCTTACCACCAACCACCACCCCCCTCCTCACACTACTATCAAGAACCTCCACAACCACCATCTTTCCACCAACCACCACCTCCCTCCTCACACTACTATCAAGAACCTCCACAACCACCAAGACCATATTTTCAAGAAGCTACCTATGCACCTTCACCACCACCTCCAACACAAGTGAATCATGTTTCTCATGAAAAAACTGAAACCCATCAGTCTTTTAAGCCGCATATGCCATCTTCCATTCACCAGCAAACTCATCAATCTGGCTCTGCTTCTGGGCTTGACCTTTATAATAAACCTAGCTTCAAGGTTTACAGCAAAGCTGAACCTGATTTTCACCTCACTATTAGGGACGGAAGAGTGATTCTTGCACGGTCAAATCCTTCTGATGAATTCCAAGTATGTAAAAATCAAAACTTTCCTTTCTCTCAAACTCAATTTGTCTATAAAAATTACCTTCCTTTGCACATTTTTGCTTCTATTTCATAAAGTTTTGTTTTTTAAATTCACATTACTATAATCTGGGTTTGTCTTTTTATGTGCTTTGTTTTTTGGTTGGTTTGGTTACAATTCTCACGAGTATTTAATCTGATCATTGTTTTGTAATTCAAATTCCATAAGCATGAAAAGATCACATTTTTTTGTCCTTGTCTTTGGTTATTTGGTTAATGTTTACAGTCATATGATCCTTGTGCAGACTGATCATTTTAGTTGTTTAGACCTGCTTGCTTTAGTTTTTCATTATTCCATTTCAGGGTTTTGGAGTTTTACATATTTGTAGTTGTGCTTGATTTGTGCTGGTTGTTGTTGTTGTTATAGAACTGGTTTAAAGATGAGAAGTTCAGCACAAGAGTGAAGGATTCGGAGGGATGTCCTGCCTTTGCTTTGGTAAACAAGGCCACTGGTCAGGCCATAAAGCATTCCATTGGAGAGGCAAACCCTGTAAGAAATTCTCTGAGATCATGAACTTGTTGAAAGTTTGTTCTTCTATGTCTTTCATTTTCATGTCTCATGGCCTTGACCTTTAGTTGCGGAAAACATGACCTTGTAAAGCGTCATCTTTTGACAGACTTTGTTTCAATTCATTTTATATATGCATTTGTGTATTCTCGTTTTCTTCGATACTGAGTCAAAATATCCCATACGTTTTGGAAACATAGAAGGTGCTCTTATGAGCTTGACTCAACGTTGTATAAGCAGCTTTTAAACCTGATCAAGGTAATTTGGGACTGAAATGTGAACAAGAGTTACTTTTAATGATTTAATACGTTGTCCAAAACTCTATATTCTATAGGAAACCAAGAGGTTGATGTTTTTCTTTTCCTTTGGAAGTATGGGCATTGCTGTTAAGACTGTGACTGGATATTGTACACGAGGCAACAGTTTCAGTAAATTTTAGTTGTGATCTCAGATACATTGCTTGCCACTGTTGTTCATGACCATAAATGATCCAACATTGTATATCCTCTTTAAGGCCCAAATCCTGTTTTGGTGACATTTATCACAGAAACATAACGTGGTAAGATTGGATTGAACAACAGAGTAGAATTTCTTCATTTATTATCCTGCAGATTATTCAAAACATGTTTAGCATGCATGTTTTGGGTTTTGATGCACCAAACCTTCAAATCTCCCTATTCATTTTATCCAAGCTACTCATCCTAGACAAGAACTGTTGTCACAAATTATGAAGTATTTAGTGTTTAATTCCTTGTGTTTCTTTCTTTTTATTGAGAAAGAACCAGCATGCTTCCCACATTTCACAGCTTGGAATCTATTGAGGGGGGTGTAGGTGTAAACACAGTAATGACCAGGCCACAAATTTAGAATTGTTTGCTAACTAGTGTCAATGGCTTTGTTGCTCCTCTCCTTCTTAATCTACCCAGATATCATTTTAAGGCTTCTAATATACAACTCTTATTGCCTATCACTTGATTGTTCTATACCAGCTTTCAACTTGTGGGCATGCATGCAGGTGTACCATGGTACCATAGAGAAAATTGAGCTTACTACCATAGAAACATTTTAAATCAGCTTGAACTTGATTTTCTTTCTTATACTTGACAAATAAAACTTCTTAGAGACTCCTGTAAGGTTGTTACTGAAATAAGTTATAATTTTCCTTCAAAATATTTGTTTACGGTGCACGTGGCGTAGGATATATCCTGTAGTGAAATATGTTGTGTCCCTGCTTTTGGTGGGCATAAGTTGACAAATAAACAATTGAGCGCTTTGATAGCTAAGAGGAAGTCCTCATGAAAGCCTATTCCTTTTCTTTTTCCCTCTTGAGCAAAAAATGTTATGCCTTCAACAATGTCAAACGTGTTCCCAAATTATATTTCTGCAGGTGCAGCTGATTCCATACAATCCAGATGTTCTTGATGAGTCTATCCTATGGACCCAAAGCAAGGACTTGGGTGATGGTTTTAGAGCTGTAAGGATGGTTAACAATACCCACCTGAATGTTGATGCTTTTCATGGTGATAAGAAATCTGGTGGGGTCCGTGATGGTACCACTATTGTGCTCTGGAAATGGAACAAAGGTGATAACCAACGATGGAAGATCTTTCCAGCTCAGTACTGTAAGTTTCTAGACAAGCAAAACACAAGGATTTACAATTCTTATTTAAGATCTACTATCTCTTTGTTTTTCATCATGCAAACATATATAAAAACACAAATCCAAGATGATTTCATTTGATGAAAAAGAAGTCCAAGATTAATTAAGTATATATGCCTTCATGCTTTTACTGATGTTCTTGCTGTTGATCGTTATGCAGGAGATTATGTGTGATGGCGTTGCCATTTCTGGAAGCTATATTGTATTTGCTGAACCTTGAATAAATTCTCGGGAGAATTGGTTTTTGTTCGTTTTGAGAATGTTTTGTGCTTTGCGTGCTTTTTGGTGTGAAAACTTTGTGGCAAACACTCATTTAGCTCTGTCTCTATGTATGCTATTATTTATTATCGTTAATAATGCCATGTTGTGTAATCAATCAAAACATATATCACAGAATTTGCACGGATAAACCTCCTGGATATATTACCAAGCACGTTTTTTGGTGTTGTATGCTCCTGAAGTTTCCTCCACATGTTTTACTTTCAGCTCAAGGCAACATATAGAGACTGTAAGGTTCTAAACCTAAAGGTAATGAGTCTCAAAGCTTGTCAGACTCTTATATATTTAGATTCAATCTAAAGATATTGGGTCTGATAAATTGCTATATCAACATGTACAGATGTTGGGTTTGATAAATTGCTATATTAACATGTACTTAGACTCGAATGTTGGGTTGACATATTGTTAGATTCAAATGCACTAGGGTTGGTAGAATCCATGATGTTAGGTTTAATATTTTAATATTTTACTAAATTTACATGTACTTAGACTAAGTATGAAGTTGTTTTTAAGAATATTGATTTTGACATCTCTTAAGAACCTGCTATTAAAAATATTGAGTTTGATATCTTTTAAGAACATTGAGTGAGATGTAACATTGAGTTTGACATTTCATTTGATCTATATTTGATCTATATGCATAATTGAATTTAAGAATATTGGATTTAAAGGTAAGGTCAAATCCATATTATTTGAGCATAATAATCTGCCAAGTTTATGTATGTTAAGTTATTACTTTATTTTTAAATTTTTTAAATATATACTTTAATCACAAGTAACATTTATAATGATCCATCACAAACAGATAACTATAACATAAAAACAAAATCAATAGAAAGAAAGAAAAAGTCGTAAACCACATGCTTTGTATCTAACCACTTAGTAAAACATATCAATGGGCTTATGAGATGAGCGTAGCTTAAATTTACCTCTAATGTAGGAAATTTCGCATACATGAACAAGCTATATGTTATGACATTACGCTTCCATAAGTTGACAATACAAATCGTGCTTTTTGCGGAAATATTTTGGGATAATTACCAAAACTCTCTTGTAAAAAATCTTTTATAAAAATATTTTCATAAAACTTTTTGCATCTATCTGACCTTTAAACACGTTAACTCATCTGGGTTTTTTTTTTTTCCTGAAAAATTTTATTTTGGGTTTTACACATAATAATTATTTTACAGATTTCATATAGAAAATATCTTACCCCCACAAGATTATATATCTATTTATTATATGTACAATATTTATATTATGTTTATGATTATATATTATAACGTAAACTATATATAAAAGCTTGGCATCATAAATATCTTTTTTCTTTAAATCAACAATATTATAGAGATTGTAAGTGCATAGATAAAAAAAAAAAAATTGGTTTAAATAACTATCATATATGTAATATAATAAAAATTGAATCATAATGTAAAAATTATAAATATAAATAAGTACAAGGGCTTGAGTATAAAACTCTTGAATTTACCCTTTTGTATTCGTTAATTATTTATTTCTATACATTCTCTCCAGTTAACTCAATAAATAAATAATTATTTATTTCTATATCAATATTAATTATGCACGAAGAAGTGATATCATTAAGTACTTTTCATTTATGATATCACCTTTTATTTCCTCGAATTTTTGTAAAAAATATTATCATTAATATATTTTGTAAGACAATTAATTGGTGATATAAATCTTATATAAATATGAAAGTCATCTCTTATTAGCATGCATATTTTATGTTGAAACTTGATAGAAATTAACTACTGAGTTAATTGAATAAATTCGAAGAACAAAGGTTAATATACAAAATTCAAGAACATAAATTCAAAGAAAATACAAATTAATTGATTAAATTAAAAGTAGATAAATGATTAATTGACACAAAAACAAGGATAAATTTTAAAATTTTCCCATCTACTGATTTAAATTTTTTTTAACTATTTCTTTTCTACCAATCATAATGTTTCATTCTTTCATTAATGAAACTAAAAGAAATCATACTTTTACTAAGTTCTTGGGAAAACTCTATTCCTACACATTCATAAATATTGTGAATTACAACGGTAATGGTGTGGAGTGTTTTGTAAAAGCATAAAATAAAATAAAATTGCATTTCTATCCAGAATTTTTTTTCTTTGGTTATGATTCTTTTATTTAATTTAGTCTTTATGCTATATGTTTATTATAATTTAGAGCTGATATTTTATTTTAATTTTAATTTTATATGGTTATAATTGTATTAGAAAAATATTTTATTATTGGGTTGAAATCGGAAAAATATCCCAGCATTATAGTGTGGGTTTTTTTTTTTTTTCAAATTTAGTCAAATAAAAATAGTTTTTTTAAAAAACTAAGTTTTTAAATTTTGTGGAGTCAATGACTTGATTTGCAAGTTTGACGTAGTAACTCGGGTTTTGGTAGGGTATTTGTTTTTTAATTGAACTTTATTTTGTGACTGTATATTTTTTATCACGTAATTTAAAAAAATAGTTTCGAAAAAAAACCATATTATTAAATTTTAGAAAGTCCATGGACATATTCATGAGTTTGGCGAGTTTAACTCTCTCTTTTTTTTAAAAAAAAATTTATTTTTTTTAATTTAATCCTTCGACATTAGGCTAATTAGAAATTGAATTTTATAATTTGTCACTTCCCTTTTTATGAGGTTATTGTGACCTCAAAAAAAATCTTGGTATTGGATTAATACTCGATTTTGTGATCTTTTGTTTTTATCATCATATTGGTAAATAAACAATAATTTTAAAAACACAAGTTATTAGCCTTAAGGGAGTCTATGACTTGGTTTATGGTTTTTTAACGTATTAATCTAGGTTACCCAATTCAAGGAAATTATCAAAGAAGCAAGGCATGCATGAATACATGAAATGATGCAATAATAGTTTTCAACTTCAAACAAGAATCTTGACGCAATAACAAGTTTCAACTTTATTAACCTATGATATAATAAAGAGGATTTACCAAATATATTTTGTTTTTTAGGAATTAGCTTCCACACCAACAAGCCTAGAAGAACACAAGAAAACTAAGACAAGATGAAAAACACATAAAACTGAAGAAAAGTTCTAGTAGGCAAAACAATCTTACCATTTTGAAAAACAACCCAATTGTTTTCTAGAAACTCTAAAAATTATTCATGGTCTAACCATTTATAAAACTGAAGAAAAGTTCCAGTAGGCAAAACAATCTTACATTTTGAAAAACAACCCAATTGTTTTCTAGAAACTCTAAAAATTATTCATGGTCTAACCATTTATAAAACTGAAGAAAAGTTCCAGTAGGCAAAACAATCTTACATTTTGAAAAACAACCTAATTGTTTTCTAGAAACTCCAGAAATTATTCATCGTCTAACCATTTTGTGAATTGGTCCAACCATTTCTTGAAAATTTTATAATTTTTTCGGAATGGTCTAACACGTTTAACAATGCTTCAACCGATTCTACAAAGGGTAGATAATTTTTAGAAGTCGTATCCAACATTTAGTTTAAGCTTTTTGTCTATAAAACCCCATCTCTTCAGAAAAATGAAAAGGGATATTTAAGGCAAGATTTTGATCAAATTCTTACTTTCATACAAACTTTTCAACCTTTTTTATACTCTTGATTAATCCAACATAAGGTTGAAGTGTTTTGGGCAAAACTCTTTCAAGTGCTATATTTGTATCACACCCAACACTATTAAGAGTGTAATATTATGAAAAGTATAAGTAACATTTAAAATACTTGAGAAAGTCTTCTAAAGCCTATTGAAGTGGTTTGATACTTGTCTATCTACAAGTATTGGTGAGGAAGGGTTTTCTAATCTTGTGCCGTAAAAAATATTAAGTGGAAGGTTTGGTCATTCTTCCATGTAAAAATATTGGATTTGATCTTGAGCTCATAAAATGATTAAGTTAGATATTGAATTAGGAAAATGATTCAAAAAGGTTTCCAATATTGATCGTATAAAAAGATTATGATAGGTTTGATCTTGAGCAAAATTCATAACCCAAATCTAGGTTATTTCCCAAAATTCATTTTTTTCAAAATAAAACACAAAAAAATAAAATAAAGCTGGCAACGTGAAGAAAGCAAGTTGGGAAATTAAGCAGCAATTTTGGAGGAAATTTTAAGGCACCCCATTATGCCTAAAATGAAGAAAAATACAAATTCAAGGTCAAATTGAATAATTATTGGATAAATTTGCATAAAACTTAATTCTAATGACATAATTAAATTTTTAATATGTCAATTTGATTTAATTATAGGTCAAATTACATTTTAATTATGTTTAAGAATTAATTTGGGTCCAATTGAAGGATTTAATTAAATGCAAGGACTTAATTATACTTTAAATGGGTCAAATTAATTTTATTTGGGGCTTAATTGGTAAAACATTAAGTTTGTGATCCTAATTTGAGCTTAATTGAGAAGATTAAAATTTTAAGAGACCAAATTTATTTTTTACCAAGTTAATTGATTGAAATCAGGGGCAAAATCATAAGAAAATTAAAGTTTTAGGGTCAATTATGGGTGCAATTTAATCAAATTTAAAGAGGAAGGACTGAAATGAACTTTAGCCAAAACAAAACTTTGGTATCGTTCATCTTCTTCTTAAATCTCTGAAATAATAACTTAGGGAGGCTACTTTGTATGTGCATTTAATGCATCTAACGTTAATAAAAATTGACAAATCTTGTACGTAAATGATCCTCTACAATTTCTTTACAGCCCCATATGGCTCGTTCAAGATGAATAACAAGCCATCGGTGCCGACACCGGCCTAAAAAGGCCAACTCAGTAAGCCTTTCCTGCAAATTTGACAAGTCAGGATGTCTACTTTGAGCCAATAGTTGATATCCTTACCAATTGAATCAAGGGCTACAATTTTTTCCAAGTGTAGACAAGATTGCCCTTTTCCACTACTTATAAATAAAGGTGAATTTCATGGCCTAAAGGAGGAGAAAATTGGATCCAAAGTCAGCCAAAAAACCAACTTTCTCTCATCCGTTAAAGACCCCACATAAACCTTTCTTCTCTCGCAGTCGACTCCGGCCACCAGCACCTCCACCCACTTCACTCCAGGCCAGTAATAGCAACTCCATCCCCTTCGCCAAGTCGCCTCCCATTTTTCTCTCCCACTGTCTGCAATTGTGTAGTTGAATGCAGAACGTGAACTTTTGTTCACGTTCTGAAAAATAACTAACATCTCCTTTGAGCAGGGTTACCCGACCTTAAAAAAATGAAAATAAATTCAAGAACCCTTTCAAAAAAAATTATGATTTTCTCGTATATTTTTCTACCCATTTTGCATGATATCGATTTGTTTATTTACATTGTAAAATATAAATTCGGTATTAAAATACCCGGTTTGCTCCAAAATATTTTAAAAAAAAATCTCAAAAAACTTTTAAATTAATTTCTCTTTTCTAAAATAAATAAAAAAAATATTTTGTTTTCATGCATACGGCAAAATCCTAAAAATTTTCCAAGCATATCTTTATAAAAAAAACAAAAATTGCATCTTTTTCATGTTAATTTTTTTTCTCTCAAAAATAGATATCATAACTAGTTTATGATTATTTATTAGGATTTGACCAACATGTCAAAAATCTTTTTCCAATCTTTTTTTTAGGATCCTGATGTAGAGTTTAATAATTGTGGGGTGTAAAATTACATGATAAAGTACACTCTCAGGTATTAAAGATACAATATGTAAAAATGCGATGCTAAAATTCAGACTTTAGAATGATTAGGATTTAACCCGATAAGGTAGAGACTCTCTCAGGAAAAGAGATATGCCTTGAACCTCAAAAAATACGAATAAATAGAAACTTGACTCAGAAAAAATAATCAAACAACAATGCAGCTTACCTTAGGTAGGGTGCACTGGGGGTGATGCGTCTTTCCTTTGCACAACCAGTTCCTAACCAAAATTCTCGCAGACCATAGGTTCCTAGTGGCTATAATACTAGAAGTTGACTCTTAAACATTAATCATAAGTTTATAATTAAATTCAAAAACTCTTCCCAACATATAACACCCCATTAGGAGGCACGACAAGAGCTTTCACTATCACTAGACGATGTCGTGTCGGTGCGCACCCCGTGACATTAATAAACCCATTTTCAATCTTAAAGCACTATTAAATTGATTAAAAAGTCCAAAATGAAATCAAATAAAAAAAATGTATCCCCATCCTGATCTTGTTTTTCCAATTAGATGAAAGTTCAAAAGACTTAAATAGTATATCTCTTGTCAAGAGGAACCTATTCACATTAATATCAGTTTTTTTTTTTTTTTGTTATTGAAATATGGTTAACCGACTGCTTTCTCTCTCTTCTATCATTTTTCAACAACTTTCTCACTCCTCTATAAAAAAAATAAAGGACTAAAACATTAAAAAAAAAATAGGAACTAAACATAAAAGTATAAAATTAAAAGGACTAAAGATGCCTAAATGAAGACTTTTAGGATGGAAATGATGTTTTCACATGAAGATGAAAAAAGCCTCCCCTTCTTTTAATTGGTTTTTATACAACAATTTTAATTAATATTTAATCAAATTGACCTCTAATGAAATTATGAAATTTTATCAAACAACTTGAATGCTAAAAAATATGCAAGCAGAAAAAAGTATCACCACATAAAATATCAGAAACATCACATGGAAGGATAGATTGAAAAATATAAAATTCAATTATAAAAATAAAAAATAAAAAATTATTCATTTCAATTTATTTATGAACTGTGTATCCATAATGCTTTGCGAGTAAATAAACACTAATAAACAATAAAAGTATATATTGTTTTAGTCATCGTTTTTAAACTGATACGAGGTTAATTTAGGACATGTCTTGGGTTAAATGAGTTGACCGGATTAACTTGGTCAACACATTCATTTTTATTATATGAAAAAGTAAAAAGAAAATCATTTTGAAAAAGAATAATAAAAAAGTCAACAGGTTTGACCAAAATTTTCAACCAAATGTAATAATTTGTTAATCTTGAAAAAAAAAAAAAAAAAGCTTGCCATTAATTTTTAATTTTTACTCCCATCTCAACGAAAAATATTACATTTTCACTCTTATCCTCACCCATTATTTCAATTTCTCTTTTTATTTTTTTCATTCAAACTTTTTTTAAAGTAGGAATAAAACTTCAGTACTTATTAACATCATTACTAAATATCACCTTAGATCACAAACTCAGTTTCGTGGGATTGAAATGAATAGTTGCATGTGTTGATGGAGACATTATGACCAAATTGCAAGCTAATTAAGTTTTTAATATAGGAATATTACATAAATAGTTTTTCCATCCAATAATAATTCTTTCTATGTTAAAAAAAGAGGAAATCATAGGCCTCAAACAAAGCAAACGTACACGTATATACGATGGCTTGGTAGGAACCAGCAATCCTAGCAGCTGGCGTCCAACAAGACGTTTTAAATTCTGAAGTCCATTTGATATTTGATACATGTGGTTGACTTTGCATTGTACGTATTTGCTGATGTTTGTTTTGCAAATAGAACATATAAATTATAATTTCTTTTTTTTTTCTTCTAGTGTGTAATCAAATTGAATTCAATTCTAAATTTCATTAAACAACTTGATTGATAAAGAATATGTACGGAGAAGAAGATATCACCATATCAAATATCACAAACATCAAACAAAAAAAATAAAACTGAATAAATAACAAATTTAGCGTCCAAAATAATAAAAAATTACTCCCTATAATTTATCTATGAATAGTATATATACAGTGCTTTGTGAGTACATATAAACTAATGATCAATACAAATATGTACTCTTTTAATCGTTGAGTAGATTTATTTGGATCAATCTATTCTTTTTTATTTTAAGAAAAATTAAAAGAAATATTTTTAAGAGGGAAAAAAAATTAATAGATTTTAACTAAATTTTTCCTCAGCTGACTAGGTCATGAGTTAACTTGGATTTTTAACCAGGTTATATTAGATTAATTTCTCTCTGATTTTTGTTGAAACTCGATCTATTTTAAATTCTATATCACTCAAATCATAAATCAACATGTTAAGTTAGGTTGGATTTTAAAATAATACTTTTAGTTTTGTGTATTAATAAAAATGATAATAAAATATATTTTTACCGCTTGAGGTGGTGTTAATAGAGGAATATATAATAATAATAATAATAAGTATGGTGGAAATTTATTTCATTTTAACTTTTATTCTCACCTATTATTTCAATTTTTATTTTTATTTTTTTTTTGAATCAAATATTTTTTAATTAGGAATGAGACTTCAATTCTCATTATCATCATTACTGGCTATCACCTTAGATCACAAACTAAGTACATTGGATTTAAATAAATAGTTGAAAGTGTATGAAGACAATATGACCAAATTGCAAGTTAATCACCATCAAATTTAAATCTAACACTAGTTTTTCTTTCCAAGTACCCCTCCTTCTCAAAGAGTAAGTTTCGGGGAAGGAGATTATACCGAGTAAATTGAAGGCTTTGAAGGTTCAAGAAATCAAAGTTTGAAGATGATGCAATACATGAAGGGATTGAATTTCTTGTTTGATATAATCTTTTGAATTTCTTGTTTAATATAGTTTTTTTTATGCAACGAGCAGTGTAAGTTGGTGTAAGAGAGGGTTGTAATATGAGAAGTTTGACTTTTCATCCAGAGCAGCAGAGATCGCAAGACTTTGTCGTAAATGTTTTCGGAGGCATATATTCAGATCACGAACGTCACGATGGATTGTTTTTTTATGCATTAATGTCATATGCGCGAGGATGTTAAACAGAGCTGGGAAAAACCTCCATAGTCAATTACTTCAACTCCTGGCTTTTGAAGCAACTGAGCATGATGGAAAAGTACCTTTGAAATATTGGAAGCTGCGCAAATCAAAATCTTTTGTGTAAAGGCAAATTAACAAACTCTTTATTTTACTGCGATTCGTGCTTATGATCCCTTTCAAGAAAGCTTCGTTTCTTCTTCTTCTAAAAAAACTGCAGAAAATGACAGCATCTGTCACGTTGACAGGCCATTCGTGTTCTTCCCTGTTCTTCCTCGTCCTTCCATTTGATCGTCATGGTAGTCGCCATATATCTAATACCTGCAGTGGGTACACAAATTCATGTGTGTGTATATATATATATATTTCCATACGTGCAGAAGTCGGCCAAATTAACCAAGGAGGAAAGCGGAGGTTGTAGCTGGGACATGGGAGAAAGGGTGGCCTGGAAAGATCGGCTGAAGAAGTCGGCCAAACAAAAGAGGAAAAAGGAGTCGAGGGTGTTGAATTTTCAATTCATGTGAGCTTTAATTAAGAATTAAGATCAGGCAGCCATTGAAAAAGAGATTAGAGAAGATAATGTTTTCTATAGGCACGAGGTTGAAAATGAGTCATCTATTCCAATTGTCCCAATAGGAGGCAACTGTCTCACCCCATGAAACATCACCATTTTATCAGAATTCCAAGTATATGGATATAAATTAATCTAAATAAATAAATTTTTTTAAATAGTTATTTTACTCTATGGACAATGAATAAATATTACCAAATTCAATTCAAATTTATATATATATATATATATATATATATATATATATATACACACACACACACATATATATGCAAGCGCGTGAATATCTAAATTTTGTTTTCAAAAAAAAATTAATAAATATTTAATTTTTTTACTCGTTGGGTATTGGATGTGATATAAATATATAGTACAAATCAGATCATCAAATATTCATTATCATCCCTATTAATATTTATGTAAGTATATTATTAAAACTATAATTAAGTGTGTTTGGTATTTTTTAAAAAATATTTTTTGAATGAAATTATATCAAAATAGTTTTTTAAGATTTTTTATTTTTAATAAAGCATGTAAGCGCTATTAGAAAACACTAAAAACTATAAATTTAATATTATCCGAACCATTAGAAGATAATGTTTTATATAGGCTTGTACATGGCACGAGGTTGAATATGAGTCATCTATTCCAATTGTCCCAATAGTAGCCAACTGTCTCACCCCATGAAACATCACCATTTTATCTGAATTCAAAGGATATCGATCTAAATTAATCTAAATAAATAAGTTTTTTTAAATAATATTGTCAAATTAAATCCAAGTCTAATATATATATATACAAGACTCGTAGATGTTTATTATCATCCCTATTAATATTTACATAAATATAATATAAAAACTATAATTTAGAACGTGTGTGTTTGTATTAATTTTGGTACTTTTAAAAATATTTTTCAAATAAAAATATATTAAAAATATTTAAAAAATACTAAAATATGTATAAATTTAATATTTTTTCAACCAAAACTTACCCAAAATAAAATTTCCTTTTTAGCAATGTTTCAAGTTACATGGAACGCTCAATCAATCCAAACCATCATTTTGTTTTATTATGTGGAGTCTCTATTAAAGAGGTTAGATTTTTATATAGAATGACGTCACGGGGTATATGGATGTTTCTTTACTATTCATAGATTCCTTTGATGACTTGTGAAGAAGGGTAGATGACGTCATGGTCACCATTTTTTATGGCTGAGATTAAGGCGAATATATACTATATTGCTAGCACGTAAATGTCACCCAATTATTTATTTGTTTGGATAAAACGTAAAGTTAGGTTCCATTTATCAAATTAAATAATTAGATTTTGTCCACAAAAAAATTAAATAGTAATAAAAATAGAGGGGAAAAGTAAGCCCTAACGTCAAGGTTGTATCCCTGTTGGAAGCACTAAAGTGATGTAATTGTTTGTTTAGTGTTCTGTCTAAAATATTTTTTATTTAAAAATTAATTAAAATAATTTTTTAATTTTATTTTATTTTTTATAGTAACACATCGAAAACTCCTAACAATATTTAAAAAATATTAATTTAATATTTTTTCAAATAAAAAATATTTTTAAAAATACTTGAAATGACAAATTATAACACAAAAACAAACACTCATATCATATCATGTAAACGAGTTGGATCAGCATTAACATCATGAATTCAAAAACTATAGTTAATTTATTCAATAAAATAAAAAATATATGAGTAGCATTAATCTTAATCATTACTTATACAGTAAGAAAAGGAGAATATATATATATATAAAATCCTTGTCCTTTGAATGCTTCAACTCATTTCCTCTTCAATATGACTCTTCAATATGAAGAGATTAAGAAACTAGTCAGAAAGCTAAAAATATATATATATGATTTACTAAGAGTGATATAGAAATTATCTAAACCAAAATATCAACACTAATTGAATAAATCTTTACCTAATAAATATCAATTTACAAGTAGGAAGTATATAAAAAAAATACCATAATGTTAGTTATACATTGATAAGTCAAATTTATTCTTTGTTTAATCAAAAAGAAAAGTATTAATCACGCAAAACAAAAGTTTATTCAAAACATCATGTCTTAAAAGCTAGATAAGTCAAATGTATTCTTTGTTTAATCAAAGAGAAAAGTATTAATCACGCAAAACAAAAGTTTATTCAAAATATCATGTCTTAAAAGCTAGAAAAACCTAAGTACAATCTAAATAACTCTATTTATAACAGGTAGAAAATATCCTAACAATTCTAAAAATAAAAAAAATAAAGAGTTCTAAATACAGTAAAAAAAAAAAGAATCATAAATCAAACAAGAAACTAATATAAATCTCACACAATAGTTTCCAGGCCATATCGCAACGCCTTTCCGGTGTTGGATTGATTTGAAATTTCAACCTGATATAAATTAGGATATCTAGAGGCATCTGGTAAATTTTCAATTTGATCCAATGGTTAAATAAAAAATATACTAGTTCACATAAAATTATGCAATCAACCCCATAATTCTTGTGAGAAAAGGATTTTGGAACATTGAAGGAATTCTTGTCACACTTGAAAAAAATATAACTATCAACTAAAAATCCTTGTAGAACTAGAAACAGTCTCCAATTAGCTGCTGAATATCCTTGTATTATTAGGAAAAGAACTCTCTTCAAATAGGAAGTCCACAAGCTAAAAGACAACAAATAACAAAATTTATATTGGATACGCTGACCTATATTGCGATACCTTTAAGATCTTTAATTGATCCGAAATTTTAACTCAATATAGAATAATATGTCCAAAAAATCTTGGTAGAATTTAAGCTTGATCTAACTATCAAATTGAGAGTTATACTTTATAGCGTAAAATTAAACAGTAGGCATAATTACGTTAGAATCTAAATTTTCTTGTTTAAACCTTTCTTGGATTGTATCATTTCATCTCTCTTCAAGATAATTCATCCTCGTCTCACCAATAGATACAATGGATGTTTCATAACCCCATTGTTTAAGCCTTTGAACCTCTTTTTTGCTAACACTCACCTCCAACAGCTTTGTCTGAAATAAGCAACCATTGTTTTTCTCGTTTTATCTTTTCAATGTTGTTACACATCCTTATCTAAAGCTTGCCATTTATATAATAGTTCTTTTAACTTATCAAATTCTTTTCTTAAAACCCCAAATATACAGGATGGGTTTTTATAAATCAACCAGAAAACTATTATAAATCTCACATTGTAACTTCTGGATCTTATCTCAGGGCCTTCCTAATATTAGATTGATTTAAAATTTTAATTTGATATAAAAAAGATTTATAGAAGCATATGGTGAAATTTCAATCCGATCCAATGATTGAATAAAAAATTATGTTTGCCAGTATAAAACTATTCATAGAAAATATTAGCCCAAGAATCCTTGTAAAAAAAGGAATTTAGAACATTAAAGGAATTCTTCTCATATTTGAAAATTATGTTGCTACCCATTAAAGATCCTTATAGAACTGAAAAAAGTTTCAAAATTAATTGTTGAATATCCTTGTATTATTAGGAAAAGAATATTCTTCAAATAAAAAGTTCACAAGTCAGAAGGCAATAAATAACAAAATTCGTATTGTATCTTTCGATCTATATAGCGATACCTTTTAAAAGTCTAATTAACCTAATAGTGTAATCTAATATAGAAAAATATATTTAGAAACTTCTGATAAAATTTCATATTATTCCAACACTCGGATTAAGAGTTATGCTTGATATAATAAAATTAAATAACATAAACAATTATGTTAGAATCTGAATTCTCTTATTTAATCTTTTCTTATATCATATCACTTAATCTCTTTTATTTTCTATAGTTTTGTTATTTTTATATTTATTTTTCTTGCTCTTAAAAATTATAATTTATATTATTGGTTAGTGTAAAATAATTAAATTATAAAATGATTTAGGATATAAAACATTACGAGTACACTAAATTTAAAATATAAATTATAATTCTTAAAAACACGACAGAGAAAATATTAAAACAACAGGAAGTGTGATTTTCCTAATTAACAATGCTCATGTATATCAAGGTTTTGGGATTTTGGGTCAATCAGGTAGTTGGGTCATCCTCACATGCTATTCGTACAAAAGATGATGCAAGAGGTGGACCAACCAAAATGTGCCAAGAAAGAGATGAGTGTACACCGTCAGGTCCGTCACCAATCGTCACCCATCTTGGTGGCTCCTTTGCTTTGCGGTTTCGTTTTAGGCACGCAAGTCAACAGATTAAAGCTATTGACATAGAGAGTTTTTTGGATCAATACTTTGTCGAGCTTTCCCTTTAGGGTCCACACGCAATTCTTTTATAAATTTTTTTTTATTAATTCTTTATCTTATTTATTTTTTAATTATTTTTTTCCTGTTTGGGGCAATGTCCTCCTCCCATATCCATTGGATAATTAAATTTATTTTACACATCATACCATAAATAAAATATTTGTTTAATAACATGATACATGATATTAGTGTAACTTGCGTTTTAGTAATAAAAACATAAAAAAATATAGTTTTATTATAGTATAACCTATAATATACCGCGTTGCAAAACAATATTAAACTATATTTTTCTAGGTAGACAACTCAAGTATGAGTTGTCCAAATATACAACTCATTTGAGTTAAAAAAACAATCATGTATAACTTAATAATTTAAGATTTAATATGTTGCATATATATGATGATTATTTAATAAAAACATTAAGGGGTGTAGCTTTTTATTCGTAGATGATTGTATAAAGACATAGTCGTCTCAATTTCATGCTTACTTATTCAAAAAAAGCTCTTTATTCATAGGTGATTAATAATTTATTCAGTGAAATAATGAAAATAATTGACAAAAAGATATGGTGATAAATATTAATATCACTACAAATTCCTACAATCAGTCAAAATAAACAACTTACAATGCTTGTTTCGTGTATTTCATGTACATATGCTTAATTCTAATATCAATAATTAACCCACCAATACTATGTTATTTTTCTATATTAAAAAAATCTTCATGTTGTTCTTTGTTTCGTGCATATGCGTGTGTCGTTCTTCAATATTCCCAATATGAAAAATAATATTATCAAATTATTAGTTATTTTATTTTTAAGGATTGAGGATTATGCAAAGAGAGCCAAATTTCAGAGACTTTTCATCTTCCACAAGTGAAAGCTAGGACAACAAGGTAATAGTTTTACCAAATTGCCTAGGAATTGTACAATTTTAGAAGTAGAATATTGCTTGGACATGAAAAATAAAATGCAAACCCCATATCATAAAGTTTATGCACTTCCGTAGAATATTAAAACCGAATAATTAACTGTCAAATCTTTCTCTTCTTAAGCAAATTCTTTTATGCTTTTCTTTTTAGGAGATTTTTAATGACAAAAATCATTTAAAAAGGCCAAATTATTACTTTTAAATGTTTGAAATTATCACCCAAATTGCTAATTATTAATTTTAAAAAATAGATTTTGTTTGGTAATGTGTTAATAATTGCTTTTCAAAGAGTGTTTTGCTTGGAAATATATTGAAATAATTTTTTTTAATTTTTTAATTTGTTTTAATATTAGTATATCAAAATAATTTAAAATCAATAAAAAATATTAATATGAAGAAAAAAAATTAAGGTAAAAATAAACAAACTCTTAATGTTTTTTTTTGCTTTCTATATCCATTTCTACAACGTAGATGTTCTTAGAAATTGACCTATTAAGAATGATGTTTTTTTTATTATTATTATTAATGTGGGTGTCTAGATCAATTTAAATACACCTCAACTAATTTTATGGCCCATGAAGTTAATGATCATGTAAACCTCTAGTAGCTTTAAAAATTGTGAGACTCGAATTGATAAACTTTAAAGAATAAACCTAAAATCTAATCAATTAAGCTACATTTCTCAGAATTAAAATGATGTTTTTTTTCTTACCATTGGTGGGTGCTTTCATTCCCACTTTTTTTTTTGGGTGTTTTATGGTTATTTAGTTTCATTTAATTTGCACATTGTAACTTTTAATTTGTTTTTTTTTTTTTTTATCATTTTATGCACTCTCTTGACAAATTTAAATCTTATTTTTCTTTCTAGTTTTTATTCTTATTTCGAGTCAAACGACCGAATTAAGGTGAAAATTTCTTTGAATTTTATTACTTTTTTTTAATATATTAATCATATATTGTAAACTAAAGTTTTCTACAATTCTTAATTCTTTTTCTGATTTTACCTTGTAATTAGCAATATGTAATTATTGTAAAGAGCCAAATTCCTTATAATTGAGTTTTATCAATTAAATTAATGGAAATTATCTTAAATAAAAAAAAATGACATAGCTTGTTTAAAATTCTATTGAAAAATAATGTACATGAAAATAACTCATTTATTAAAAAAAAAAAAAAAAAAAACAAAGAAGTAGAAGCCGTCGTGAGAAGTGATAGAAAGGACAAAACCATGGGCAAGTAAATGTGAATGCACAGCATATGATGGAAGCAGAAAGTAATAGTCCAACTCAGCATGATTAAGTTTCGAATGTCAACACGTGGAAGAAGATTTAGCTGGCCCCCGCACCTAATCATACGATAATTTATTTAATATATAAACTTCAACTTGAATAAGATAATATTAATACATAACTATAAAAAAATTAATTAATTAAATGTGCTAATCAGTTTGTTGATTTGTTAAAGAGAAGTTGTGCACAACTCTTTTTTATGGAAAGATGCAGTGGTTAAAAAAGAGAGAGAAAGTGATGTTAGAGCTTGATTTTCTATTTTAGGTTATTTAAGTATATACTAATGATTGTTTTTTAAAGTATTTTATTTTTATGAAAAATACATTAAAATAATATATTTTTTATTTTTTTAATTTTTTTTATATTAGCACATTAAAAAATCCAAAAAATATAAAAAAATAATTAATTTTAAACAAAAAAAATAAAATTTAGAGAAATATCATTTAGAATGCAGTCCTAAACAACTTCTTAGTCAGTGTTAAAAGTGTTTTATTTTTATTTATTTATTTTTTCCCTTCATTTGGAAAGATGTAGTAGTTAGAGAAAAAAAAAAGAAGAGAGAGAGAGAAAGTGATGTTAGAGCTTGATTTTCTATTTTAGTTTTTTTAAAAGTATAATAGTGTTTGTTTTTTAAAGTGTTTTTTTAATGAAAAATACATCAAAATAATATTTTTTTAAAAAAACTTATTTTTAATATTAGCACATCAAAATAATCTAAAAAATATTAAAATATTAATTTTAAAGAAAAATAACTTCAAAATTTAGAGAAACATCATTTAAAACGCAGTTCCAATCAGCTTCTTAGTAAATGTCAAAGCATTTTATTTTTATTTATTTATTTTTCCTTTCATTTGAAAACAAGTATGTAATTATGTATAGTATTTTAAAAATTTATTAAATTCAATTTAATCTCATTTAAAGCATGAGTTACATGTTAGATAGATTAACTCATATTAACTGAATCAATTAAAAATGATATTATTTCGAGTTTTTTTTCAAAGAAACCTAAAATTATTTTGAGAAAAAAAATAAAATTGAACATAATTTTGTCTAACCTATTTGTTTTTGTATTTCAAAAGCGCTTTTGAAAAAATTTAAAAATTTTTATTTTTTTCTTTGCTTTAAGTTAATATTTTTTTATATTTTTAGATAATTTTAATGCGCTGATATCAAAAATAATTTTTTAAAAAATATTATTTTAATATATTTTCAAATAAAAAACATTTTAAAAAACAACCATAACCATATAATACAAAGCCTATTGCTTTAGAAATTGCAGGTCAGTCAATAACCATTTATTATTATTATTATTACTGATGTAATTTGAACAATATTTATTATACTAAATATTTCTTGAATACGTCTTTAAGATATTATTAAAAATAATTCAATCTTGGTTGATTTAATAGTTTATCTGGAAATATTTTTTATAATCCAACTACATGACAAAAATTAATAATACATTACAACTTATAATTTTTTTTTTATTTAAAAGCAAATTGAGAGCACTTAGCCACGACTTTCTTTAGTCAATTCCATGGTAATTAGTCATAATCATTACTCGACTCCGCGTAATAAACCGTGTGGGCACTTTTTATTTTAGGAAAGGGACATATTTACCCCCAACAATAACTTACTTATCAATTGGATCCCTAGACAACAACATTTCCAAATAGCCCCCTCATTTGGGAATTTCCTAATTATGATAATTAATTCTTGCCTTAAGTTTTTTTTTTCCTTTTAAGAACATGGAAGGACAAGTATATTTTTGTAATAAATTTTAATTTAGGGGGTGTTTGGAGATTCAATTGGGAAATGTTTTTTGTTCGGATACTTGGTTGAAAATCATGTAATACTTTGATTTATTTTTTTTTGTTTCTTAATTAATATGACTTGTTTTTAAGGTCGCTAAAAGAAAATATGGTTAGTCTAATTTATTGTTTAACATGTTTTTTTTTTTTATGGATTACGTGTATGTTCGAGAATATGATATATTGTATTTTAAAAAAATATTTTTTAATTAAAAATATATTAATTTTTTTTATTTTTAATATTAGTATATTAAAACCATTAAAAAACATACAAAAAATCAATTTAATGTTTTTCAAATAAAAAAAATAAAAAGTATTTTTTTAACAAATTATCACAATAACAATATCAAACAGATTATACCAATTTTTAATAGTGGATAGGGTTCAAATTGCATGCCACTACGATTCTAGCTGTTTCCGGGATTATTTGGCATCTCTTTTTCTCTTTTAATGCATCAAAAAGTCGTTTGATTTCTTATCGAAGAAATTTGTTTCACTTTGTGAATATTATTCCATATGAATTATATGGGAAGTTTCCAAAAAAAAATGCTCTTAATTTCTTTTTGGAATATATATATATATATATATATATATATATATATATATATATATATATATAATGAAATTGCCACGATGCTACAAGGGATCGATTGATACTCAAGAAATTTGTTTATTATAGAATGCTGAGAGTAATACCGATAGGAAACGTTGAAATTAATTTGTTTTAATTTCTACAAGATGAAATTCGTTTAGATTTAAACGTTTTGCATAGAAATTTTGAAGTAGGTTGGTTTCTTCAAAGAGGACGAGATTAGAAATTATAAGGTAATTTTTAATTTATCAAATATTAGATTTGTTTTTTAATAATTATGATTTTGAGTCTTTTTAAGACTACTAGAGCCTTACATAATCGTTAATTTTAAAACCTGTAAAATTAGTCGATGTACACACAACTAACCCGGATATTGATATTAATAATAAAATAAAAAAATCTCTTATTTTATTTTATTATTTTTTATTTTTTTCAATATAATTTACAGCACGAATAATTAAAGAGGCATGCATGCACTCCTATGCTAATTAAAGCTCAGATTACACCGATCTTGCCTTTGCATATACAGAAGAGAAATTGGAAGATTATTATTATAAATGCAACTCCTAGCTTTGTAAAATTCTTTTCATCAAATGATTAGTATAATCACGCAGAGGCAATAAGATGAAGAAGTTATTATTTCGTTAATTTTCATAGAATTAAAATGAAGTGTACTGTGAAAATACTATATATTTTCCCCATCGAATATATTACAAGATTGAAATAAAATCTACAAGTAATAGAGCTAGCACTAGGTCGGCTAAAATCTAATTAGACTAAAAGCTTTGAAATTTCTAATTTCTTCATCTATATATAGTTCCCTAGATTCCCTCCGCTTAGCATGCTTTGCATATTTTCAGGGAATCATCCTTCCTTTTTTATTTTTATTTTGTAGTTGTTAAATTCAGCTTGACTAATCGTCTCATTTTGACAAAATGAAGAATTTTTTTTAAAATGTTGATCCATTCAAAATCTAGTAATTTAGAGGGTTACCTGTAACTCGACAAAATCAAAAAATAATTTAGTTAAATTGATTATGAAGAATTTTTTTTAATTTTTGTAAAAAGCAATATTTATTTTAATTTTTATCCGAACCTATTTTATTTTATTTAAAAATTAAAATAGTAACATCTATTTTAATTTTTTTCCAAACCTATTTTATTTTATTTAAAAATTAAAATAACATCATTTTATGGTTGATCCAACCAATTCATTACTCGAGTCTTGTGTTAGGTAAGATCCCGAATCAGATCTAACCATGGTTTCACGCAATTATGTGTGGCTATTGAACTAGTTATATGTATTTGATATTAATAATAAAAATATTTTTTAATTAAAAATATATTATAATAATATTTTTTAAATAATATTTTTTAATTTTTAACATTAGCATAGTATAAAACCAACCACAAACATCAATTTGGCAATTTTTTTAGGTAGAAAATAAATTAAAAAAAACGTTGACACTTGTTAAGGCGTGGCAGTAGCAGTCAACAATAGTAGCTAGCAGAGCTACTTAATTAGCCAGGAAGAATTAAACTGAAAATTGACAAAGTAACAGTTTTTCTTAATGATAATAGGAACTACTCGAGGGCATTGAACTAAGACTATTGGTTAAATTAAGAGACTAAAAAACAGATAGATTAGAATCTTGAGCTTATTATAAAAAAATAAATAAAAAAGGTTAGGCAGTTTCAAGCAAATAAAAAGGCCTCCATTTTCCGAGTTCTTTATTGCTAAAATACATGGCCCCCCACCACCACCATATGATATGAGAACGAAAGCTCCTTTTACCATTTCCCTTTTTCACATTATTTTTTCAAACAAGTAGATGATATAGTAGCCAGCTAAGAAAACAGCGCAGCACAACAACACACCATCGAGGAAAAAAAAACCTATTGAATCATTTAAACCAGTGGCTTCCCCAGGACTTCAAACAAGGCTTGCTTGCAGCCTACGGATCTCCATGATAGACAGCAATGTTTTGCTAACCTCTATTTAAGCCCTCTTTAAGGCCCTTGCTCTACTTTCTTAACTGCTCTCTATCTCTTCTAAATTTTCCTGCAAAAAAACAAAATACCAAGAATCCTCCATCTTCTTTTAGCTTGTTTGCTTTGTGTGTGTATGAACACGCACACACACAGAGGCACGCGCTCATAGTCTTATATAGGTTGTTCGGAGAATTAATTAAGCTGGTAGCTAGCTAGTTGTGTGATGACAATGGAGGAAGCTATTGTGGTCAACAAAGGAGATGATCTGATTGATTTGCCACCGGGTTTTCGGTTCCACCCTACAGATGAAGAGATAATAACTCATTATCTTACAGAGAAGGTGATGAATGGTTGCTTCTGTGCAAGTGCTATTGGTGAAGTTGATCTCAATAAGTGCGAGCCATGGGATTTGCCAAGTGAGTTTTCATCTTTCTACCAACTCCTAGTTTCTTTAGGGTCAATATTAAGACACACCACCCTTAATCCTCTTTAATCAATCTTGGTTTTGTTCATTTTAATTTGTTGCTGAATTTTCGGTCCAAATGTTGAAAAAGACTTGTTTTGAACAGAGAAAGCAAAGATGGGGGAGAAAGAATGGTATTTCTTTTGCCAAAGAGACAGGAAATATCCAACTGGTATGAGAACCAATCGTGCTACAGAATCTGGGTACTGGAAGGCTACAGGGAAAGACAAGGAAATTTACAAGGGGAAAAACAGCCTTGTCGGGATGAAGAAGACTCTTGTTTTCTACAAAGGGAGAGCTCCCAAAGGAGAGAAATCCAATTGGGTTATGCATGAATACAGGCTTGAAGGCAAATTCTCGTACTATAGCCTCCCCAAGGTTGCAAGGGTATGCACCCACATGCACAAAATTCCATTTTTTTCTTTCTTGTACATTTTTCTCTTGGTTGTAATTAAAGAAAGCTTAAGTTGTTACTTATTGTCACATCTTTTAAATGTTTTTCATTTCTTTGCTTTTGATTTGGTGGAGAGTTTCTTTCATGTTTTTTTGTTTTTTGTTTTGCTTTATCTATCTTTTTGCTTTTGCTTTTGTGTGACAGAAGAATCTGGACTGAGCATGACTCTTTTTTTGGCTGTGTTTTTACAGGTTGAATGGGTTGTTTGCAGGATTTTCCACAAGAGTGCAGGCATCAAGAAAACCTCAATTCATGACCTCCTAAGGGTGAACTCTTTCGGAGATGATTTCTTGGATTACTCCTCCCTGCCACCTTTCATGGATCCCCTTAATTACAATAGCAGGCCAAGCACCAGCAGCTTCAGTGGTGGCGATAACAGTGAGTTCAAGGCAATGGCAACAAGATCATCAGATGGGAATTATTTCTCCAATACAAGCATGCTCAACAACAATCAAAACTTTGTTCAACCTCCGAATACCAACTACCAGGCACCAAACTCCAGTTTTCACCCTCAAATTCCAGCCTCAAATCCTCTTTACACCTTTCAAACCAGTCCTCCCAGTATGCCTGGCTACTTGCACCAAGGAAAGAGTTCTTCTAATTCATTCCAAAACTTTCAAAACTCTATCTTGAGTGACAATGAACATGCCCTTCTAAGATCTTTAGCTAGAAATAGTTATAGAGAAGCATCTGGATTGGAGAAACAGTGCAAGGTTGAGCGCTTCTCATCTAATCAATCTATGGTCAGCCTTTCACAGGACACTGGACTTAGCACAGACGTGAACACCACAGCTGAGATATCATCTGTGGTTTCAAAGCAAGAAATAGAAAGCCATGATAAGGTTTTTGAAGATCTTGAGGGTCCATCAGCTGGCCCCATTGCAGATTTGGATTGCTTGTGCGATTATTGGAGACCATAGAGAATATATGTATATGTACGCGTGGTTTAATTTGTTCTTTAAATTCTTAGGATACATGAATGTAATGAAAAAAAAAGAAGAAGAAAAAAGAGAGAAAAAGTTCTGAGGACATATGATTTGAAACAGCCATTTCTCCATTAGCTAGCTAGGTAATTTTATTAGAGTTTGGAAAGTTCTTTGTATTGATATAATTTGTATAGATTTTTATTAGTTCATGGTGTTCCTCTTCCGATTTCTTTTTTATTTGATTGATAGATACCAAAGGAAAGATGCCATGAGTATGTGTGTGTGTGTATATCTATCTATATAAGAAAATCATTTATTTTTTTTGTCATATGTGCGTTTTTTCTCTTTAGATGCGAATTAATTAACGAAAGAAGTAAATAACCTCGAAATGCATTGTACTCAAAGTCCTTAATTCCGTGCACTTCGACGTCTCAGCAACTAGTCAGTGCAATTAACAAGGTAGTTAAGGCCTTAAATGAATTTTAATATGATACTTAACATCCATTTCTTTTAGGAGAAATGCGCAGCCAGCTTTCCTAGCTTGATTAAGGGGATTGATTTGAACTTGATTGACACCAGGATACGATTTTTCTTTCTTTTCTTGTTCGAGAAATTGACATTAGCTAAGATGGTGTCTGATTTCTCAAAATGGGCCTCGATATATAATGCCCCTTGCCGTCAAGGATCGATATCATGTTACAAATATAGACAACTTGCAAGAAATTAACTTGTCATTTTCTCCTTGTGAATTATCAGTAGAGACTGAATGAATGGAGGAAGGGATACTGCTTATGGCAGCATCTAAAACTACCTTCATCTAAAATGGACAAGTGGATGTACACTGGAATCAGTAACCTCATGTTAGGATCAAGGCGGTTTACTACGTCGTTTCTATTTTTATTTTTAGATGTTTTTTTTTAAAATATTTTTAATTTAAAAAAATATTAAATTGACATCTTTAATATTTTCTGATGATTTTTGATATATTGATGTTAAAAACAAAAGTAAATTTATTTTAATATATTTTCAAATAATATATTATTTTGAAAAGCAATTTACACTACAATTATAAATATCAATATAAGAGGTTCAAGAGAATCACGGGAAATATCTTATTAAAATTAAAATGATATAAATCAATATTTATGTTCCGTTCACATCTAACAAATATAAGTAACATTTAATTATTATTTCAGGATAAATAACTGAAAAGAGAATATATATCACCATCTATTTCGTGTTTTGAAATGACATAAATTTACTAAAATTCCATTTCTAAAACAAATTTGTTTTCGACATCCCTCTGGCTAAACATTGTCCTTTTTAGATCTATTCTTTTTTCCGAGACATTAACCAATTGCAATAATATAGGCGCTAAGTTCACCATCTCTCTCTCTCTCTCTCTCTCTCTCTCTCTCTCTCTATATATATATATATATATATATATATATATATATATATATATATATATGGAATAATCGGAATTTATTGAATAATGATCGTGCTTAATGGGTTAAAGATGACCATCCGTTAACCTTGATTACATCTTTAACATATCCAAGCAAGCAGAACTGTGACCAGATTCTCTGTTATCTGTAGTACTCTTTCTTTTTTATTCTTTTCTTTTTTCAAAACTTTTTGGATAGAAACATTTTTCAATCAAGGAGATTAGAGTGGGGCAGCTAGCTAGGTCCCTTGAATTTTCTCCTCTTTTTAATGAAGTTGTTTTCAAAAGGGAGATAACAGAAAACAGAAACATGTCATGGGTAAAAAGCTAAAGAAGAGAGAAGGAGTCAAAGGAAAGAGTGGAATCGTCACTGTAAGAGAATAAAGAAGGGTAAGCTGGAACTAGGCAGGATCATGCGGAAACATGTGCACCAAGTGTAAGCCATTCAACTTCCTTTCTATTCGAAGCAAAGCTTCTGTCTAGGTCACAGACTTGCAGGAAAGCCAAGCCCCCTTTAGGGTTACTTGGTCCGTATGTTTTTGTAGTGAAAGGGAATCTAAATACCATTTATTTTATTACAAGTAATTAGCATACAAGCAACACAAGCTACAGAGAGAAGCGAGCTCGCCACGGAGCATATATATTCTTCAATAATCAACGGGGAAAAAAAAAAAAAAACCCATATTTGCTGCATGAAAATATGGGGGCTGTGGAGACTAGACCTACCAATCAAGACTCTACACCTCGTTTTCACACGCAAAAGAAACTCTTTGCTGTCGTCTCAGAACATAAACATGCCTTGTCTTGCTTGATTTGTCCACAATTAGCTCATCTCATTGTCATTTATTTCGTGTTTAACCTTTTTAATTAATATTGATTTCACCAGATGAACCGACATGGTAACTAGATTAATCAGCAGTACTTCCACCTGGCCTGCATATGCTTCTGTTCCTGTGCTGTCGGTTCATGTTTTTTGCAAGGTTTCACATGCATGGAAATTAGTAGGAACTTGTCCTCACAACACTAAATTAGCTAGCTGGCTAGTATTTACCTTGCTCTATTATAGAGATTTGATTTCCGACATCATACATGCAAACATGTTAGAACTATGTGATGATCAAAACCATAAAACTTCTTTTTCTTTCTCTGTATATATTTGGTATTGGGGTGTATGGTAGTGTTTTTTTTTTTTTTTTTTGAAAATATATATATTATTTTTTAATATTAACAATCAAAATATTTAAAATCACAAAAAAAAACATGAGATTAATGTTTTTAGTCTCTATGTAATGATAGAAGTGCTAGATTTGAGACTTTATGGAAATTGCCGATAAGATTAGCTAGACCGAAACTACCAGAAAATTGTTGTTTTTCAACGATCTCTATCTATATCAATAAAAACCATGTATCTTTCTATGGGTAATTAAGATTTTAAAAGAAAATTGTTAGATTTTGCTCTTACATTGGTAGAACTTAATTAAGAGCCGACCACGAATCATATATATATATATATATAGATATGTAGTTAGAAATAAGTTTTTGATTAAATTGAATTATTTTTTTATTTTAATCAAAGTTATATTATTTTAACTTTTGACGTATTGATTCCAACTTATACTTTGTCTAGCTCCCTTGTTTTTCTTGTGTTTTTTTTTTCTATAACATACTATGTCCTTTTCGTAAGAGTTATTTTAAATTAATTTTCATCAAACATATCTATGAACTTGGTTGGAAAACTAGAGGAATATATGATAGTCAATTGATACCATTTCAGTATTCTAATTCCTTACATAATGGGAGCTTCAACCAGAAAAACTGATGAGATTAAATTTAGCCTATATATAACCGAATGCTTAATAAAATCAAGAACACATAATCGGATTATATAGTTCATGCCCTTAAGAGAATTTTTTCCGCTATGAACTCGTGATCGAATCAATATTAAAAAAAAAAAATTATATCCATATTTATCAATAACCATTGTGAGATTAATATTTTTATTGGTATCTGCTTGTGCTTGTATTTGTTAATTTTTTAGGGTGATCTAATAATGAGGAAGATGATATTTAAAGTTTGAAAGCTCAATTTTCAAAAATGATATGGAATAGGAATATTATAATATAGTTATCTAATAATAGGATTTAGGAGTGGAGGGAATATATTTTACATCAATGAAAGATAATAATAACGCCAAAGGAGAACAGGGAGAGTTTTGGAGGGAGGTGTGTTTTGGATGATTCTTAGAGTAAAGTCTCATGATGTAAACATCTTCCCCAAACCATAGTGTAAACATAAATCCATATACAGATATTCTTTGACGTGTATAAATTATTCTGCAGAAGGAGCCATCTTTAGGCATGATGGGAAATTTCACGTAACATTGGCTTTTTGTGCAACATTTAAACCTAATGTCTTGTCAAATTGGACATAAGAGTCGTAGCATGAGAGGTTATGTGTATAATTTTGGTGGATTCACGTGTCAAGTGAAAGCACTACCATT
Organism: Populus tomentosa; assembly: GCA_018804465.1. Classification (NCBI taxonomy): domain Eukaryota; kingdom Viridiplantae; phylum Streptophyta; class Magnoliopsida; order Malpighiales; family Salicaceae; genus Populus; species Populus tomentosa. Next base: position 5,908,500 of record CM032005.1, read on the forward strand.
ACTTAAATTTCTACTAACTCGTTTTTGTTCTAGAACAACAATTGTGAGTGGAAATTAAAGGATTAAAAAGAAAGATTAAAAAAAAAATCAATTAACCGACACTCCCAGGCCGGTTAATTATCTATCAGAAGTGAGAAATTTCCAGGAAGTTTCCGACGGGAAGCGGTTTCTCATGAACGTTTTCCATGGGTGGCTCTGGCACCACATGGAAATCACAGGGTTTTTTTTTTCCTATTAAATTCTTTTATAACCTGTGGGCAAGGTTGTTGTGTTGTGACATTTTGGAAGGTATTTGAATTCCATAATTGTGTCACATTCTTTATCAATTTACATATGTTTGTGTTGCTTTCCGATAAGTTTATGGTGCTTGAAATAAATAAATAAATCATCAATTTTCAATTAGAATACTTTGATGACCATTTCCTAACCATGTCTATATACATGTATATATTAAGGTCTAATGTACTAGATCTAATGTCAGTTTATTATAGAAATTACAGATTTGTTTTCTTATTTTTTTAGATCATGTTGTTGTTGGATTTCTGAATATTATATACATAGAGGAAATAATAAAAAATTATTTAAGAGTCTCTATGATCCTGTTAGACAAATCTAGAGTTTTATATTAATTTATTAACAAACAATCTGATCTTCTTTGGTTTTGAATAATTCTTTAAAGATAGAATTCTTACAAATCATAAATCGTTCAATTGTCCAACCTTCAACGGTAATCCACACGAACCACCATTAAGAAATCTTCTAAATCTTTATTTAAGAAAGATCATGGATTACTATGCCTAGAGTACTAATTTTTTATTATGTGATTAACATAGTTTTTTTTGTCTAACAAACAATTACACAAAAATAAAAGGCATGTCTATCTATTTATAGGAAAATCTAAAAAAAACCCTATAAAATAGTAAAATATCAATTTTTTCTTTGAATAATATTCATTTATTAATTCAGGATAATTTTAGAAACTAACTCAATGAAATCCTTACTTGATTTTTCTAGATCTATAAATATAATCTTTGTATTAATTATATTCTAGTCTTTAATTTCTAAAATATATTTTAATCAAGTCATATTTAATTAAATCATCTCAGTTTAATTTATTAACCCGGAACATTTTAGGAACAATATTTTGATGCAATATGAATCTCATAATTATAATTTTCTTTGCAAAGAATTTTTGTCCCACATATTTTATCTTTACTCTACATTAATAAATCAAATGTTAGATTTATTAATATAATATTATATGAATATTAAAGATAAATTAAGCCTATATTAATAATAAATATATATTTACATGAATATAATAATAACACGTGTAACCAATTAATTGGCTACTTGACATATTAAACTAATAGTGGGCAAGAGGTCCGCTATGGGCTAGACTAAATTTTATTTTAATATAAAAAAAGGATGCTGGGATACTACTAATATATTTTAAACAAGCAAGACAAATTCGAGACTCGAGTCATAAACTAGATTATATTCAATAAGGTTCAATAAACTATGTTATTTTAATAACATGATTAAAAAATATATAGGCAATGACAGTAAATCAACTGAACCAAGCAAAAAAAATTGACAATGATTACTTGCACAAAATGAATGCTTGCTAATATTATGAAAATATATCTTGTCAATATTTTAGAAGGTCTCTATAATCTTACTTGATAACAAAGTGAAAGTTAAATGAAATTTAATAAACTGATATCTAAAACATATTTTAAAGTCATTTAAGAATAAAAAAGGAGATCAATCAATAAAATATTAAAAGGTGAAATGAGAAGAAATATTTAATTAAAAAACACTAAAAAACAAGTTAAGTCAATCTGAGTTAAATCACTAAACACGTGGCCTAGGTTATGAGAACAGGATAATCCTTATAGAAAGCAAAATAAATAAATAAAAAATCAAAAGCTCAATTTCTAACCAACCTAATGTTAAATGATAAAACTAAAAACAAATTCAATTAAAAAAAGGGTAAAAAAACCAACACGAGTCAGCCTAAGTAAGCATGTCAAACTCGTTTTTCAAGTCGTAAGACTGAGATAATCATGTAGAAAGAAAATTTTAAAAAAATTATAAAGCTTAGTTTCGAAACCAATATTCCAATGTTGAAGGGCAAAACTGAAAATAAAATTTAATTGAAAAAACTATGAAAAAAAAACACTTGAGTCAACCTAGAAAACCTACCAAATTCACGACCTAGATTATGTGACTAGTATAACCTTATAAAAAAGAAGAAAAAAAATTAAATTCATGACCTAAGTTATGTGACCAAGATAATCCCATAAAAAGAAAACAAAAAAAAAATGAATTTCAATGTCCAACTAACTCAATTTTAAATGATAAAATTAAAAAAAAAATCAATTTTAATAAAGGATCTAAAAAGAAGTAAGTGAATTGAAAGCAAAATGAAAGGAAAAAAAATGAAGCTCAATTCCTAGCTAACCAAGTGTTAAAGGACAAAATTATATTTAAAAAAATCAATTTTGAAAAAGAATAATAATAAAAAAAACCTCGGTAAGCTTGCCAAACTTGCATTTTAGGTAATGAGAATAAGATAACCTAGAAAAAAATAATAATAAAAAAAAAACTTATGAAACTTAATTTTCAAACTAACCCATTATTAAAAAAGTAAAACTTAAAAAAAATCCAATCAAAAAAATTAAAAAAATTCAATTTAACTGGGTTAACCCGTCTAACCTTCAACCTAACTCATAAGATCAGGATAATCTCATAGAAAAGAAAACAAAAATAATTACAACCCTATACCAATCAACTCAATATTAAAAGATGAAATAAAAAAAAACATATTAATTTTTTAAAAAAATCAAATTCAACTCAATTTAACATTTCAAACTCATGATCTCAATCATGAGACCATGATTATAATATAGAAGGAAAACCAGAAAAAAAAAAAAAAGATCGAGTTGTCAATCAATTAAAAAATAAGAGATAAAATTTAAAAAAAGATCATTTAATAAAAAGAATTCAAAATAAAATAAATAAAAATAATAATAAAAAAAAGAATCATCTATTTATTTATTTTGTTAATACAATGACAATTCCTCTCGTCTACTTGCATCTTTGAAATTAATGGATATATTGGGAAGCAAAATGAACATTGAAAATCATGCTGAAAAAGGGTTTGCGTTGATAATGCATCACCTCCTCCAGCGCAACTGACAGCAAATTACATCTTGTCTATATCCAAGTCATCAAAAATTGATGTGTTAAGCTTATGTAAGCTCAATAATTAGTGTAAAGACTTGAAACTGGTAGAAAAGGACGTAATTAAATTATCTCAATATCCATTTTCCAAGTCATTGAAAGTTGGAAAGACATTTTCGGATCATTTTTGGATAGTAATGCCATCACCTCCCTTTCTATGAAGTAATTTATTTTTACGCATCTAATAGGTGTTCTAATAATAAAAAATTAAAATTAAGAGATTTGTTTTTCTTGTTATTTAGGTTTGAGCTTTATGATTATTAATATAATGATTACTAAAAACTTACATGGTTATTAACTTTAGAATCCGTTAAATTAGTTGAGGTGTATAGAAGCTAAATCAGATACCCTTATTAATAATAATAAAAAATCAACCCTTCATAACCATTTAGGTGGTGGCCCAATGGTAAGAGCTTGGGACCAAGAGGTTTGTTCCCTCTGTAGTCTTAGGTTCGAGCCCTAGGTTGCTCATATGATGGCCACTGGAGGTTTACATGGTCGTTAACTTCAGGGCCCGTGGGATTAGTCGAGGTGCGCGCAAGCTGGTCTGGACACCCACATTAAACTAAAAAAAAAAAAATCATCCCTTCTTTCATGGTTATGTCCCACTTCGAGAATTGACCTAAAACACCATGGCAACTGTGTATCTCTTCGAAGCTGAACATGATAGAGGGCTATAGAGAATAGGATTCGCCATTGATGGCCCAGTTCATACAAGTTTTTATTTCAATAGTAGAACGTCGAGGATCTTCAAGGAAATTAATAACTTTCAAGAGTCTAGTACGTTTGTGGGGGCGCGCTCTTGTGGTTTGTTGGATATGAAGAAAAAAATGTTGGATGAATTTGAAAATAAAATAATAAAAGGAGACCCACATGGGTAATGCATGGTTTTGGGGGGCCGAACATGTAAATAAACCTTAAATTGAAGGGTCGAATTAAGAAAATTTCTTGTTTTTTATGATTATAATATAGTTTTTTCTCAAATTTCGGTGCACCGAGCCCTCTAATCTTTTCGTATTGTTCGCCTCTCCTCATCATGATTGCTTAATACAATGTTCTCTATAGAATTTTGGGTCACAGAATTCCTATGGTGGTATCAAAGTGGCTGCACATGCATGCACTAGGATCCTGATAATTTCAACAATATACCCGTTTATTTCCTCTTTTTTCCCTTTTTTTTTTTCATTTTTCAGAGAAGACTTAGCTAGTAATAAATTTAAACTAAAAAAATGAAATATCTGCTAGATATATTTTAGATACTTAATTAATACTAGTTTTTTCGCTTGCTTTATTTAAAATATTGAACAAAAATAACATATTTTTCATTTATTGTTAATCAAACAAATAAAAAAATATATCTCACAATATTTTAATCAAACATATATTTTTATGGATACCTTCTCTTTATTTATTTTACATGTAAAAATACATCTTACAATATTTTTAATCAAACAAATATTTTTCAAAGCCTATATTTTTTTTAAAAAATTATAATTAAAAATATTTTTTAAAATATTTTTTTATTTCAAACTGAAATCATAAAAATTACCACAATGTGAGTAACACACTTCACCTTTAAAATTAATCATATTAATCAACATATTCATATTATATCAAGTACAATCAATGATGAATATTTGTTATGATTATTGGGCCACCCCACTCCATTCGAGTAATAAACAAGGACAAGAAGTTTCCTCTTGGAATATATTATTCAGGGGGTTGGAAGAAATTTGTTTTATTAGCTAAGTTGAGACTATGAAATATAATCCATTATCAATACACATCAATGTTAATGTGCGTCTAGATTGCGATGTTGGGTATTTTTAAAAATAATTTATCATTTAAAAATATATCAACTCGTATTATGTTTTATTTTTTTACATCAACAAATTAAAATTACCAAAACATACTATAAAATAGCTAGAAATATTTATATATAAAAAAAAAGAGTGTACACTCATTATAGAGATGCCACGTGGTAATTCATCATAGATTCAAAGTGACTTGTTTGGTGGGCTAGAACAACTCTCCCCAATTGTGCTTTGAATTTTTGGTAAATGAAAGTACACGATCGATCCCTTGAAAATGAAATCCCAATTTGGATCTACTCCAAAATTTCTAGTAGTGTCATCACTGCATTTATCTAAATTTATGAACACTTCTCATTCTTCAATGCTGCTGATTTGAATCTATGGATCTGACACCTAACTATTTGTAATTAATACATTGCTTTGCTTGTAAATATAATCTCCTTCTTTATCACCATGATTCAAATTTCAAAACAAGATACACATCAAATACAATTCTTATGAATTTTCTAATTTTGATAAGGATAGTCGCATACTTGATCAAATTGAAAAAAAATAACAACAATCCCATGTATTACTTATATATTTTTTAAGAGTATTTTTTTAAAAATACCATTTCCTAGATTTTTTTATTTTTTATATTAGTATATTAAAACCATTCAAAAATATTTAAAAAATATGTTGACTCTCTTAGTGCCATGAGTGTGGAAAATGAAGTCTATTTTTCAAAGTTAAAATAGGTTGTTACTCTCCATCAACCCTAAATCAATGGTTGCAAATTGCAGGACATAATAGTCAGAAGATTAAATTAAACTTAACCCTAAAAAAAATAACGACATTATTTATTATTATTTTATAAATGATGACATTATAAATCATCATTTTTTATGTTCATAAATTATCCATCAAACTTTTTATATTCATGCTTTTCAAAGTTTTTGTTTTATAAAATGTTCCCCTCCATCGACCCAAAATTAATGGCTGCGAATTGCATGGCATAATAATTAGGAGATGAAGTAGTGTTTGAAAATGTAAGTTAACTCGTGTTTTTAAAAAAATTCTATTTTTTATTAAAAATTAATTTTTTATATATATATTTTAAATCTTTTTGATACATGATCTTAAAAATATTTTTTTTAAAAAAATATTATTTTAATGCATTTCAACATGAAAAACACTTTAAAAAATAACCGCAAACCACACTTCCAAACATACACTAGATTAAATTAATCCCTAAAAAAAGTAAAAGATATTATTTATCTTACAACCTCTGATTGATGATATACTAATTTGTCTTTACATGTAATTGTAATGATATGATCATATGACTATGATTTTAATCACTTAATTGATGATTGAAAAAGGGGTGAGGTTGCCACAGCCATGAATACAACTAGATAAAATTAATGAACTGGAAAGTGATCTTTCATTGTATTAGGGCACCGCACTTCTAGAAACCAAGACCAGCAGCTTATATTTATTTATATTACCGCATATCTACTTTATGATAAAGATTGATGGCCTAATTTTACCTTTTCGGCATGACCACACCATCAATATCTATCTATCTAGGTTAATAATTGATTTTTCTGTTTTGAGGAAAAAAAAAAAAAAAAAACAAGAGGTCAATAGTCAAGTCACTCCTTCATGCATGATTGATATTGCCATGGTTTTTATGTTTGTGATAGGGGTGAGCATTTTCGGTTCGGTTCAGTTTTGAACTGAAAAAAACAACCAAACCGGTTCTCTTTTTTTTTTGAAAAAAAAACCGAAACCGAACCGAAACCGAGTCAAACCGACAGGTTTCGGTCCGGTCCGGTTCGGTTTTTTATTTCAAAAAACCGAGAAAACCTATACACAAAGTCACAAACGAATTAAAAGCCAAAAATCAACACCATTGATTTCATTCCAAATCCAAAACTCTGCTATAAATCAAAACCCAAAATTTCTTGCAAAATAAACATGGTTTTTCCTATATTTTTCAAATACCCAAATGCCAAAAATCAAAACCCGATTTTTTAAAATCAAAATCCCAAATCTTTTTATACAAATAAATCTTATCTTCCCTGCAATTAAAAGAAAATCCAGAAGCTAAAAAACAAAACCCATGTTTTTATATATATAAAAAATCAAAACTCAAACCGGTTTTGTATCAAAGGGAGGGAGAGGGAGAGGGAGAGGGGGCTGCTGCGAGTGAGAGGCCGAGAGGGGGAGGGGGAGGGGAGAGGGGGCTGCTGGGAGGGGGATGGAGAGAAAGAATGAGAGGAGGAGGGGAGAGGGGGCTGCTGGGAGGGAGATGGAGAGAAAGAGTGAGAGGGGGCTAGGGTTGGAGAGAAAGAGTGAGAGAAGAGAATATTTTTTCTATTTATATTGCTTTTTTTTTTAACCAGTTCGGTTCAGTCCGGGTTAACCGGTTCCTGCATTACAAAACCGAAAACCGAACCGAACCTGGATTTTTCCTAACTATTCTAATCGGTTTAATCGATTTTTTTTTTCGGTTCGGTTTTTTCGGTTTTTTTTTTCTCGGTTTTTTCGGTTTATTCGGTTTTCCGGTTTTTTTGCACACCCCTAGTTTGTGATGTGGGGGAAAAAAGAAATTTAAAAAAATATTTATGGTTTTTATGGTTGATTTTTATTGATTTAATAGGTAAAATACATCAGAAATAATATTTCTTTATGGGTTTAGATTGATCATCTCCATCCATTATAGTTAAAATTAAAGCTTATTCAAAACAATCCTTCTTTATTATGTAAAGTTCTTTGTATTTTAATGTCTGTTTACTCTAATTTTCTCCTAATGATAGCATGATTTTCTTCAATACCGTGTAACGGGTTGCATTGGTTGAATAGATTAAAGTTTATTTAAAAGATGCTGAGAAAATTACTAAAAATATATGCATTGGAAAGATTGTTTATATTAGTGTTTCCAGATATTTCTTATAACTTCACACAAAGCAGTAGTAATTACTTTACTTTCTCTCTTCTATAAACAAATATATATATAAGCAGTAATAACTTTGGGTTTGATCCCTACGAAGTTGGGCTTAGATGGATCATGGGTTTTAAGAATAGTTACTCAACTATAAGAAGCCATTTAATTTAAGATCCATTAATTAAGTTGGGCTTTATACTAAAAAGTCCCAACCCACCATAACAACCTATACTTTTTCAAGTGCTATTAATACAATCACAGCATAAAGACGCTTGGTCAAACGAGGTGCTTATAGCCTTTTCTTTCTTTCTTTCTTTTTAAGTATTTTTTTTAAATGATTTTTTATTTTATTTTTTTACTTTAAATTAATTTTTTTTAGAGGTTTTAAATTATTTTGATATGCTAGTATCAAAAATAAATTTTAAAAAAATAATAAAAAAATTATTTTAATATATTTTTAAGTGAAAAACACTTTGAAAAACAACCACTACCCCAATATTAAATGGGTTTTTAGAGCTTATTTATTTTCGCTTTTTAAAAGCACTTTGAAAAAAAAATTAATTTTTTCTTCATATGTTTTTTTAGGTGCATGGGAGGCACCCACGTCATTTACATGGGCATGTACAACTCCTTCTAAATTTATTTTTTCGACCTTTCATCAAAATTAACTTTTTAATTCTCCAACAACCCATCCAATTCGTCTTAAATCACTCTCTTATATTAATAAAATTCAACTCAAAATCCTTTTTCTCTTTTTATATGTAATGGCTGAAACCCCAACAAAGAAAAGGGTGAATTTTTTTTTTTTATAAAATCCTTTTACATTCCATCTATAACATTTATAAACCTATAAATTCTCACAATTGTATCAAATTTCCCAATCTCCCAAATCTTCTCCTTTGGCTGAGACCAATAATTAAGGGGGAGAGAGTTTTGGTTTTTCTATTTTTAAATTAAATATTTAGCCAATCATAATTCTATTTTCTAACATGATTTAATCATAATTTGCATCATTTCAATAATAAACACCATATATCATCCATTTCACATAATCATAACAATTTAATTTCTTCATCAAAACATAAGATTATAACAATTAATCATTTTAAACATATTCTTTAACTTACTTGGATAACAATTCAAGGAATGGATGGAAGAAAGATTTAAATTCCCTTCTCCTCCCTTTTTAAACTCTAGCTTTGGATTTTATTTTTTAAAATAACTTCCAAGAACTAAATCACCCCTTTTAATTGTTTAACTAAGTTCTAATTACACTTTTTTCTCTTTTAAATTTATATATATATACCGAGCAAGAAAAAAAATAGAAAAATCACACAAATTCTCTCAATCTCTTATGGTTGTCATAATCCAATTTTTGAATAAATAATACAAAATCAATGATTAAAAATATATTTGAGAATGAGGTTAAAATAACACAAATTCAAAGTTTAGGGATAAAATTATCAGATTTGAGAATAAATTGATCAGAAATTGAAGAATTAATAAGTTTGGAAATTTACTTAAAATTTGAATTATTTTAATTAATGAAATTAGAAGAATTAATAAGTTTGTGGACTTAATTAAACTTTGATTAATTAATTAAATAAATTCAGGGACTTAATTGAAATTTATCCAAAAGGGGCAAAATTGAAAGAAAGTTTTATTTGTTTAGGGGTCCAATTGCGAAATTCCAGAGACAGGGGTCAAATTGAAAATTCCTATTTTCTGCCGAAACGGTACCGTTCCTAGAAACAGTCGTGCGTCTTCTCCATTCCCGCTTCAACAGGGAAGCTCCCGATTCAACAGGGGAGCTGATAATCCTCAACAAATCTGATCTTGGACCACGTCTCTTGCCATGATCTCGGTGGTGGAGGCATAAAGACAGTCCTGCAAAGATAGGACACCAGGGGAGGGTTTAGCTTGGCCATAAAAAGAAAGAAGAAAAACCCAGAAGGAGGAGGCAGAAACCCAGAAAAAAACGAAAGAGAAACCCAGAAAGCAAAGCAGAAACCCAGAAAAAGCAGAGTTAAGAACAAGAAAAATAGAGTTAAGAGAGTAATTAGCCCAAAAACACAGAGAAGAACAGGAACATCAACCCAAAACAGAGTGAAAAAAAAACAGGGCATAAACCAAAAAACGCAGAAAAGAGAAGGAAAAGTAAAGGAGCAACACATAGAGGAGGATTGGCTTTGCCATTGCTTTCGTCCCTGCAGATAGAGAAAGACCCAGAATCAAAACCCAATTCAAAGCAGGTCGGCCTCTTCATCACCTTCTCGGCTTCAAAAGCTGCAGAGAAAATTAAAGGAACACGCAGGCAGGTGAGCGCAGAAGGAAGATAAAGGGAAGCAGCGGGCGAGAATCCATCAGCGCTGCATGCATCTTCGGTCTCCAGAAGCAGGTACGCTCGTTTCTTCATTTTTTGCATTCGTTTAAGTTGCAAGAACACTGCGCGAAGGCAATTTAATTGCCTTCGCACAGCGCTACGCACGCGTGAACAAGTTCACGCGTGCTGTGGCCCAGCCGGGTCACTGGCTTGGGCCAGTGACCGGGCTGGGCTGGGCTGGGTCTAGCCCAGCCCATGTGGGCTGAGCTGGGCCCAGCCCCCAAAAAATACATGCTGGGCTGGGTCCAGCCCAGCCCAGCCTAAAAAATAAAAAAATAGGAAAAAATAAAAAATAAAAAAAATAAAATAAAAGGCAGAAAAATAAAAATAAGAAAAATATGTATGCATGAAAAAAATAATAATATAAATTTATTGGTTTATTCACTGACGCCAGAGTCAGGAATAAAAATACCAGTTTAAATTTATATTACTCATTGTATTTTATTTTTATTTAGCAAGAAAAAAATAATATAAATTTATTGGTATTCACTGACGCCAGAGTCAGGAATAAAAATACCGATTTAAATTTATATTATTTATTGTATTTTATTTTCATTTAACAAAAAAAATGTGCATGCGTAAAAATAAATTTATTTTATTTGTTTATTCACTGACGCAAGAGTCAGTAATAAAAAAAAATATTGATTTAAATTTGTTTTTGTTTTTTTATAGCTACGTAATATTTACCAACGCCAGAGTTGGAAATATTTGTAGTTAAATATTCACTGCCGCCAGAGTAAGGAATATTATAAGCAAATTTTCATAACGTAAACTAATAAACATTTAACAATTTAAGACGAAACTAGCAATGCAGCCTGCCTTAGGCAGGACGTTTAAGGGGTGATAATATCTTCCCTTTTACGTAACCAGTCCCGAACCATAGAATCTCTGTTGACCAGTTAGAGTTCCTAGTGACCGTAATACTAGGTGGCGACTCCTTAAACAAGAATATCCACATTAAAGAACAGGATGCCAGAAATCCGTTCTTTCCAAAGATCTAAAATTTTTTAAGGCCGCCGCGATGTCGGGTGCGACAATGGTTTCTAGCCATCGGCCAAGAGAAGAAAAATTAGGCATTTATATAGTTTCATCTTTTAAATTTTGCACATTGATCCCTTTTTGTTTAGCTTTTTTCAAATTTATCCCCATCCTTTTCTTCTAAATAAATTAATGTCTTATCACTCTTTTGTTTTTTGTTTAATTTCGTCCCTCTTGATGCTTATTTATTTATTCAAGTTTTTATTATTATTATTATTATTATTATTATTATTATTTCATTTATTTTGGTCGGGTTAGCTTATAACTGGATTTTTACATTTAATGATCCAAAAGTTAACGCGAGCTGATAATGTTTTCAAAAAAATGAGATTTATAATTCTCTTTATTTTTTGTATTTGGTTATTATAGTTTTCAAGACCTACGTCATGAGTTTAGTGAAATATCCTGAGTTGGCTCCACCCTAATTACTAAGGTTACAATCTTGTTATGCTAACTCGATTAACTAGGACCGTATTTTTTTACCCAATTTTGTTCTTTTGTATTTATTAGGTTATGAACTGAGTTGTATTGTTTGCTCCCTTTTGAAAAAAGAATATTTTTTCAAGTTATCATTGTCGCACATCAAAAAATCCGCGCGACATCGGGCTTGGTGACTTTTTGTCTCTTTCTTGTTTTGCTTTGCTTGGTTCGTTGGAGTCGCTACCTAGTATTTCATTGAAGGCTACTAGGAAACCCAGTTATACTGGTCTCGTCAGAGATTCACGGGTAAAGAACTGGTTGTGGTTAGGGAAGGTATTAGCACCCCTAACGCAACCTACCTGAGGTAAGCTGCTTCGTGGACTTGATGTGTTAATTTTTTTAAAAAAATTCTGTTCTTTCATCGAATTTTAGAAATACAACTTACGTGTAAGTTCATAATTCTTTATCCATGAGCAAATCAAAATATTAAATTCTTCTTTATTCTTGCAATTTTATCATACAAAAAATACATTCATAAATAAAATACAAATCACACATTTCCTTTTCACTATACTTTTCTTTTTTTCTTTTCTTTCTTTTTTTTTGTTTTGTTCTTTTCTTTTTGTACATCCACATTACAAATTATATATAAAAAATTCAACACTAAACAAAAATTACATTACATAATTTTAAAAATACAAAATGGTCCCTAAAACTCCAGAATTTGCAGGGAAGGCCATCTGCAACCGTATGAACAGTGGCGACGCGTCTCCCCACGCGCCCCCGCCACTGGCGGCGCGTGGGTTCACGCGCCGAAGTAAAAATCCAGCCAGCAGGGGAGATCTGAAAAATGGCTTCCTCCCTTCTTTCTCGCCAGCGGTGACTGCATAAACACCAAAAAAACACAACAAAGCAGTCGATTTTAGTTTTGTTTTCTCCTTCTCAGATCTAGTTCATTCGGGTCTTCTCCCTTCTCAAATTTGTTTCACTCCTGTTCTCTCCCCTCTCGATCCGTTCGATTTCTGGTGATGCCGGTTGAAGGAGGTGAAGATCTGGTGAGGATGGAGCTGCTACGGCTGACGGTGAAGATGGCCTTCACTCCTGCTGGTGGCGGCGGCGGATGACCTTGCTGCTGTCGTCCGTTCTGCTGACTTCATTGTGGAGAAGAGAGCAGCTGTTGAGCAGGGAAGCTGAGAGAAGGAAGAGGGCGAGCAACGGTTGGCTTTGGTGGGCGCTGGGTCTGTGGTTTTGGTGGAGGCGCTGCTGTTGAGAGGAGGAGAAGGTGGTAGGGCCGGCCGATTCAGGAGAGAAGGAAGGACAGATCGGGGGGAAGAGAAGGAAAATGCAAAGGCTTGGACACCGCTGGTTTGCCCAACGGCTGGGCGGCTGGAGTGGTTGAGGCTGGGGAGAGGAAAAAAGAAAAATATCAGCCAGGGAAGGGGGCTGCGCCGGTTGAGGGAGAAGAGAAAAAAAAATCAAAAAGGGAGGTGTGGAGGGGCTGGCGACTGCCTCCTCATGAGAGGAGAAAAAAATAGGCTTTTAGGGTTTCTTCTTGTGTGGCCTCTCCCCCTCATTTCTCAAAATTACCCCTTCCTTTCTTTTGAGTTTTGAACCTATAAGTATAGGTAAAATGTTGTCAGGGGCTCAAAACTAGTCCATCAACTTCTTTCTTTTTATAAATTTGATTCTTTCTTAATTTTTTTATATTTTTTGAAAACGAGCAATATCAACGTCGACTCAATGAGAAAAATCAATGATTTTAAAAATGACGCATGAAAAGTTGAACGCGTTCAAAAATCTTTTGAAAATTAATTTTTTTTTAAAACGACATTGAAAATGCTAAAAACGATGCAAATATATTAAAAACATATTTTTTTGGAATTTTGTTGTTTTTCGCTATTTTTGAATTTTCTGAAAATTTTATAAAAAAGGTGGGTCAAAAATTGGGTAACAACAGTTGCCCGCTCTTTACAATGCTTACGAAGCAAAACTCCTCAATATTTTGCACAGTAAGCTTTGTAAAGAAAACAAAAGGAAAATAATTTCATTATCTTGGACGACTTGCCAACACACTCACACTGGTCACCACACACTCACACTGGTCTATTTTCACGGGCGACCTGCCCACACATACTCAAAATAGTCTATTTTCAGGGGCGACAGGCCCACACACTCACACTGATCTATTTTCACGGGTGACCTGCCCACATACTCACAAAGTGGTTTGTTTTCACAAGCGACCTGCCCTCAGTACTCAAAGTAGTTTATTTTCACGGGCGACCTGCCCACACATACTCAAAGTGGTCTATTTTCAGGGGCGACCGGCCCACACACTCACACTGGTCAATTTTCACGGGCGACCTGCCCACACATACTCAAAGTGGTCTATTTTCAGGGGTGACCTACCCACACACTCACACTGGTCTATTTTTAAGGGCGACCTGCCCACACACTTATACTGGTTTATTTTCACGGGCGACCTGCCCACACATACTCAAAGTGGTCTATTTTCACGGGCGACCTGCCCACACATACTCACTCTAGTCTATTTTCAGGGGCGACCGGCCCACACTCTCACATTGGTCTATTTTCACGGGCGATTTGCCCACACATACTCACTTTGGTCTATTTTCAGGGGCGACCTGCGCACACACTCACGCTGGTCTATTTTAACGGGCGACCTGCCCACACATACTCACTATGGTCTATTTTCAAGGGCGACTTGCCCACACTCTCACACTGGTCTATTTTCACGGGCGACCTGCCCACACATACTCACTCTGGTCTATTTTCAGGGGCGACTTGCCCACATACTCACACAGGTCTATTTTCACAGGCGACCTGCCCACACATACTCACTCTGGTCTATTTTCAGGGGCGACCGACCCATACTTTCACACTAGTCTATTTTCACGGGCGACCTGCCCACACATACTCAAAGTGATCTATTTTCACGGGCGACCTGCCCTTTTGATTAGGTTTACCTGAGATCCCATCTGGCGATCTAACAAGAACAAAAATCGATGTGTGGCTCGGTCAACCTGAAATCCCATCTAGCGATTCCCTTTAACCAAAGCTAAATTATGCATGGTTAGGCTAAACTGAGATCCCTTCGCCGATCCCTTTAACCAGAACCAAAATCATGTGTGTGGTTAAGCTAAACTGAGACCCCTTCACCGATCCTCTTTAACCAAAACCAAAATCCTTTGCAGTTAGGTTAAACTGAGATCCCTTCACCGATCTCCTTTAACCATAACCAAAGTCTATTCGTGGCTAGGCTAAACTAAGATCCCTTCGCCGATCCCCTTTAACCAGAGCCAAAATCTTTGTGGTTGGGCTGAACTGAGATCCCTTCGCCGATCCCTTTAACCAGAACCAAAATCTATGTGGTTGGGCTGAACTGAGACCCCTTCGCCGATCCCCTTCAACCAGAACCAAAATCCTTTGCAGTTAGGTTAAACTGAGATCCCTTCACCGATCCCCTTTAACCATAACCAAAGTCTCTTCATGGCTAGGCTAAACTGAGATCCCTTCGCCGATCCCCTTTAACTAGAGCCAAAATCTTTTGCAGTTAGGCTAAACTGAGATCCCTTCCCTGATTCCCTTTAACCAGAACCAAAGTCTGTGTGTGGTTAAGCTAAACTGAGATCCCTTCGCCGATCCCCTTTAACTAAAACCAAAATCTGTGTGGTTAAGTTGAACTGAGATCCCTTCGCCGATCCCCTTTAACCAGAGCCAAAATCTTTGTGGTTGGGCTGAACTGAGATCCCTTCGTCGATCCCCTTTAACCATAACTAAAGTCTCTTCGTGGCTAGGCTAAACTGAGATCCCTTCGCCGATCCCCTTTAACCAGAGCCAAAATCTTTGTGGTTGGGCTGAACTGAGATCCCTTCGTCGATCCCCTTTAACCATAACTAAAGTCTCTTCGTGGCTAGGCTAAACTGAGATCCCTTCACCGATCCCCTTTAACCAGAGCAAAAATCTTTGTGGTTGGGCTGAACTGAGATCCCTTCGTCGATCCCCTTCAACTAGAACCAAAATCCTTTGCAGTTAGGTTAAACTAAGATCCCTTCGCCGATCCCCTTTAACTATAACCAAAGTCTCTTCGTGGCTAGGCTAAACTGAGATCCCTTCGCCGATCCCCTTTAACCAGAGCCAAAATCTTTGTGGTTGGGCTGAACTGCGATCCCCTTCAACTAGAACCAAAATCCTTTGCAGTTAGGTTAAACTGAGATCCCTTCGCCGATCCCCTTTAACCATAACCAAAGTCTGTGTGTGGTTAAGCTAAACTGAGATCCCTTCGCCGATCCCCTTTAACTAGAACCAAAATCTGTGTGGTTAAGTTGAACTGAGATCTCTTCGTCGATCCCCTTCAACTAGAACCAAAACCCTTTGCAGTTAGGTTAAATTGAGATCCCTTCACCGATCCCCTTTAACCATAACCAAAGTCTCTTCGTGGCTAGGCTAAACTGAGATCCCTTCGCCAATCCCCTTTAACCAGAGCCAAAATCTTTATGGTTGGGCTGAACTGAGATCCCTTCGCCAATCCCCTTCAACCGGAACCAAAATATGTGTGTAGCTAAGTCAACCTGGAATCCCACCTGGCGACTCCCTTCAACCAAAGCTAAAATCTTCATGTTGTGGTTAACCTGAGATTCCTTCTGACAATCTCCTTTAACCAAAAAATATATTCCTTCTTCAAGATGATAGGGTTTGAATTGAAGACTCTTCTTCGTTGATCTTCTTATTTCTTTGAGATTTCCCTAATGTTAGGGTTTATCTCATCTTCCTCCCGTTCCAGGGTCAATACCATGATTCTTTATTGTTCTTCAAATCAACAATTCTTTCTTTGTCCCCAATCTTGCTGGAACAAATAGAATTTTTCCTGCACCAAACCAAAGATATATGCAATGCTTTGATGTTAGATGACATGCATGCATCCTTACCTGATTTGAAATCTAGGTCCCCCCCCTCTTCGATGTTCCATCATCACAACACCTTTGTTTGTTATTTAAAGCTTTATTTATTCTTTCAATGCACTGGTTCCTTTATGTGCTAGCCTTTCACTAAGATGTAAGTGCAGTGCCCATCGCGGGTCGTCCATGACGATTACTGCTCTTGTTGCTTCTCAAGCTTGACCATGCTTCCATGTGTGATGTAGCTTGATTCCATGAATGAGCTTATCTCTTGGATTCTTCCGAGAATTGTTCTTTGATTGAATATGTGATCGTGCCAACGCCTATTAAAATTGTCAATCAGTCATGAATTTGCCTCTAGTTCAAATAGTACTCTTCAAGTACATGTTATCATTAACCTTCTTGAAAATCATTCAGTCGTCTAGACATGCATCTCATAGCTTGCAGTACAAAGGCTCATGGTTGTATGCTCAGTGCTCTTCTTAATAGATTCCCTTCAACTCTTCTAATCAGATTGTGAAAAGAAATCTCTTGGCCTCATCAGTGATGTTGCTTTTATCACCCATACTCATGCGGTGAAGTACGCCTTTGGCTTCAAAACAAATTGCCCCACAGACAGTCTTCGAGGTGGGTGCCTTTCCAACATTCATTCAATGCAGTTGTGTGATAACGTCTGTCGATAACCATGTTTCAAAGGATGACAATATGAAATTTTTCTTCGAGTGCAACATTGTTCCACAGTTAGTCTTGGTGGTGTGCATCTTTTCGCCATTCAATTACATTCAATCATGTATCCTCATTGATCGCTGACCATATTTCAAAAGATGATGATGTGAAGATGTCCTTCAAGTAGATCTTTGTTTCTCCATTGCCGATAGGGTTCAATAGAGCATAGGCCATTTTGGAATGACATTGCCCCCAGTATGATCTGAATATGCTCGTTCATTGATTATCTTTCTTTGAACATCATTGTCTTCAGTTCACTGATTCATCATTTAATCATCCTTCATTGCCTCATCTGATCTGAATACTTCTTGTTTTCCTTTTCAAGGTCCACTGTATTGCCCTCAGCTGCTTAACTTCTCAAGGAGTGTCGAGGACTTCAATGTCATTTCTATCAAGGATTTTGGAGACTCAATCGATGTTCTTTTGTGTCCGATAATCTTCCTTGTTTTGGAATCAACTCTCATATTTCAACGATCATGTCTGTTCAAAGTCTAATTTGTTGAAATGAAATCAGAGATGTCCTTTTTTGAAAAGACCTTTTGAAAATCAAGCTTTTTGATTAAAGACCCAACACATGTTATTCGAAATAGACATTCCTTTGATTATTATGATTTTGAAAACAGAAATTGACCCAATGTAGGATAAAAATGGCTTTTTTTTCCATGGTTCTTTATGTCAGTTTTAATCTTTGGTCTTAGGTAAATCTTTTGATGGTCTGCGATAAGGTGACCTTCTGTGAACAAAAAGCTTATGTCAAAACTTGAGGATTCATCAAGAAAGATTGTTTTCTTTTTTTTTTAGCACCAATTTTATCAGCATGTATAATAACTAGTAGCTTAATTCATGAAGCCACGACTCTTATGGAAAAACTCTTCAAGTTTTGAGAGCGCCATTTATCGGTTCAAATTGCTTGCTTGATTAAAAAAAGCTTTTAAAAGCACGTAATGCAGGCTATGGTTCATGGCTATGAAAGAAAAGAATTTCAAAGGCTCAAAAGGTGTTTGAGGGTTTCAAAGACCCAGGATCAACATCAACTATTCATCAACTCTTTTCTATTGTTGTCTTTGTAGAGGAAACGATATATAACCTTGTTAACATCAAATATCAGACTTTTCTTAACATAAGTTATAATGCAAATCCACCTTTCCTTGATGAATAACCAACCTTAATCATCTGATAACATCATAGGCTTTATAATGGATACCAAAAGTCACGTTTATAGCTTAGTGTTTTTTCTGGTATTGACTTTTGTTGTGTCTTTCCTTGATTGAAATTTCTTTTGCTCTTTATAGATGTGATAGGCGTTCTTCCTTTATCTTTGACTTGTCTTTAAGTGAAGGCAATTTTAACTTTTTTTTTCTTTTTTTTTTCATTCTCTTCTTTTTTTTTTCCTCATAGCCTTCCTCAAAACTTTCTTATATGCCCCTAGTCTATGTGTTTTCTTTTAGCTCTCTCTCAATCATTGGACTTTTGTTCTAAGCCTTCCCCTTTATTCATTAATTATATCAATGTCTCCAACATATCTCTCATCTGCCCCCAGTGTGCGGTGTGATCCTAATCAGGGTTTTTATGAAAAGAATATTCTATCCAGCTAAAAAATAGGACTACAAGGGATATAATCTTTAGAAAGTGAAGGAATATCAAAGATGACCTTTTCTCATTTCAAGTAAGGTCGGTGAGAACCGATAAATTTTGACCCCATCTAGTGTAATGATTGGGACTTGTAAGAATCATGATTCAAGAGTCCATAACTACCGAATCCACTACATGTCATTATGCATACTACTAAACTTAGCTATATGATGTGTGGTTCAGTTTCAGGAGGTATGAGTTCAAAATTGTTTAGTCACCTCATGTTATTTTCAAGCATCGAGTCATTTCTGTAATCAAAACACTTTTAATCTTCTGGATTGATTAACCTTTATCGCATGTTGGAGTTTGATCAAAATATTTTGTCAGAAAACATCTGTTGATTTCAAAACAACAAAGAGACAAAAGCAAGACATGTTTCGTTGAAGGATGAGATGTGATCTCAAAACAAAAATGCAAAATTCCATAACAATATGATTGACAGTTGATCACCATTCTTGAATAAGCTATTATGGCTATATCTGTGTTTTGCCAAGCACTTTCGATCACATGTCATTCTGAAGATGTTCGGGGGACAATATAGCCAATGACACCCTCCTTTGCAGACTCCACTTGTCCCTTGCTCACCAACTTTCAGACTCGCTTCTTGAAATTCTTGCAATTGCTCAATTGAAATGGTTGAGGACTCTACCATGACATCACATCTCTTGTTTGGATTAAACCACCTAGAAAATGGTGGTTGCATGGGATTTTTCGAAGTCAGGTAAAAGTCTGGAATCTAGCAGATGCTGGCAAATAAACTCACATGACAACTGTTCAATTGAAATTCTTGCAACTATTTCATTGAAATGGTCGAGGACCACACCATCGCATCACATCTCTTGTCAGGATTATACCATATGGTAAATGAATGTCTATCTTTGGCAAAGACATTGGAGTGGTCGATGATACAACGAGACTTGGCAAGACCATATAATTAAGGTTTCCCACCTTCAGAGTTATCTTCTGATTCATCTCTCATCGTTTCTCTAGAATCCTTGGCAGAACCTTCAATCTTTCCCATCTTGATAGCTTGTTCAATTTTTTTGGCAATCCACACAACTTCATGTCAATCTTCCAATATTATTGTTGTTGTTTTAGGATTGTTGGAAACCTCTCAATATCTAGGTAATCCTGGCAGTACGCAAAAACAAAATGTATGGAATCACATATTGTCAAAATTGGAAGAGAACCCGATGAATCTACAACATCTTCTTTTTCCTCTTTGATTGCTCACTGACGGTGCAGCAAACAACCACTTTTGCGTTTTAATGCCAATACTGGAAGGAAACAATTATGGACAATCTGAAACCACTACATCCCTTCTTGGATTTCCCACTTGCATATCCACAAACAGATTCCTGCCGAGAGATCTCTGCTACATTGAAGTTTGATGTATGCTCATGTTTTTCAAACCAAGTCTGGCTCTTCAACCTGCTACAGTTTCTTCGTGCTGAAACTGACGAGAGAAATATTTGAAGCATATACAATTAGTAAATCCTCTCTTGCATTTCCCATTGGCAGATCCACCAATAAATCTCTACAAAGAGAGCTCTACCACGTAGAAGTTTAGTGTCTAATCATGGTTTTTCAGACCAACATCTTGTGCTGCTGAACTGGAATTGAGCTCATAATTGGGGTAACTTCAAAGAAGACTAATGCACCATGTACAGGAGGCTAGTAGTCGTTTGGTTCCATTAGATGATGTGGAGGTGATGAACACTTAACAGTGCAACTGGACAAGAACCAGAGTTGTCGTTAGTTGATGGCTGAAGGCATTGTTGTTGTTGTTCATGACTGAAAAAGAGAGGTACAACTTCATTTGGACGTGAACAAGTAATGTTCCCACAGATAACTGTGCAGACATTCTCTTTCCATTTGATGCTCAACACTTGTTCGAGCAGATCTGAGTCTAGCTACTTCACCTTTGATGCTATCAACCGTAATCTGATAATGAGCCTCTATCTGACACCTTTCTTCACTTCCATCCTTTCTTCAATCACTTGCAGCATAGCTTGTGCGGGGGACCTACCTTTCAACCCATGATAAATGTACGAATATGTAATCTATATGACAAACTCGCCCTTTGAGGGGTGACATATGGTCGCAACTCTTGTATGATGAAACAAGAATCTTGATTCTTGCACAAACTCTACAATGAAAATTTTCCGAGCGACGGTCATTGTATTGTGTCACCCATAAGTTTGGAGTTCAAGATGCTTCAAGAAGGGCTTGCTCGGAAACAAAACAATGTATACGGAGCATACATCCTAAAGGCAGGTTCTAGTCTTTTTAAGTGAGACAAAAGGTAGGTTTACTACTTGGTCTCTAAAAAAGGTCTCTCGTTGTCCTAGTGATTACCCTTTTGAAGGCAATACAGGGGCTTGTAGGCAATGAGATGGCACGTTTCCAACTATTACCAGTCTAAGCACTCAACGAAGAGTTGGGGTTTACACAAACTTAAACCTTGACTAAAAGTCATAAGGTAAGCTGCTAGTTCCCCTCCTAACTTGAAGCTTGTGTGTGCTTTAAAAAATTACAATATATGATGCATGAGACAACTCTACAAAATCCATGGATAAAACAAAAATAAAATAAGACAAAAATGCAAAAACATAAAAACATCAAATACACAAAGCTTAGTCCAATAATGTTGAAAACAATACCTTCCCCAGCGGAGTCGCCATTTTGTCGCACGTCAAACAATCCGCGCGGCATCGGGCTTGGCGAATTTTTGTCTCTTTCTCGTTTTGCTTTGCTTGGTTCGTTGGAGTCGCCACCTAGTATTTCATTGAAGGCTACTAGGAAACCCGGGTGTACTGATCTCGTCAGAGATTCACGGGTAAAGGATTGGTTGTGGTTAGGAAAGGTATTAGCACCCCTAATGCACCTACCTGAGGTAAGCTGCTTCGTAGACTTGATGTGTTAAAGAAATTTTAAAAATTATGTTCTTTCATCGAATTTTAGAAATACGACTTATATGTAAGTTCATAATTCTTTATCTGTGAGCAAATCAAAATATTAAATTCTTCTTTATTCTTGCAATTTTATCATAAAAAAAAAAACATTCATAAATAAAACACAAATCACACATTTCCTTTTCACTATACTTTTCTTTTTTTCTTTTCTGTTTTTTTTTTTTTTTTGTTCTTTTCTTTTTGTACATCCACATTACAAATTATATATAAAAAAATTCAACACTAAACAAAATTTACATTACATAATTTAAAAATTACAAAATCGTCTCTAAAACTCCAGAATTTGCAGGGAAGGCCATCTGCAACCGTATGAACAGTGGCGGCGCCACCGCCACTGGCGGCACGTGGGTTCACGCTCCGCCGTAAAAATCCAGCCAGCAGGGGACATCCGAAAAATGGCTTCCTCCCTTCTTTCTCGCCGGCAGTGACCTGCATAAACACAAAAAAAACACAACAAAGCAGTCGATTTTAGTTTTCTTTTCTCCTTCTCAGATCTAGTTCATTCGGGTCTTCTCCCTTCTCAAATTTGTTTCACTCCTGTTCTCTCCCCTCTCGGTCCGTTCTATTTCTGGTGAGGCCGGTTGAAGGAGGTGAAGATCTGGTGAGGATGGAGCTGCTACGGCTGACGGTGAAGATGGCCTCCACTCCTGTTGGTGGCGGCGATGGATGACCTTGTTGCTGTTGTCATCTGTGGGGCTCTTGCTGTTGTCGTAAGTTCGGCCGACTTCATTGTGGAGAAGAGAGCAGCTGTTGAGCAGGGAAGATGAGAGAAGGAAGAGGGTGAGCAACGGTTGGCTTCGGTGGGCGCTCGGTTTGTGGTTTCGGTGGAGGCGCTGCTGTTAAGATGAGGAGAAGGTGGTAGCGGCCGGCTGGTACAGGAGAGAAGGAAGGAAAAATCGGGGGGAAGAGAAGGAAAATGCAAAGGCTTGGACACCGCTGGTTTGCCCAACGGCAGGGAGGCTGGAGTGGTCGAGGCTGGGGAGAGGAAAAAAGAAAAATATGAGACGGGGAAGGGGGCTGCGCCGGTTGAGGGAGAAGAGAAAAAAAATCAAAAGGGGAGGTGTGGAGGGGCTGGTGGCTTCCTCCTCGTGAGGGGAGAAAAAAATAGGCTTTTAGGGTTTCTTCTTGTGTGGCATCTCCCCCTCATTTCTCAAAATTACCCCCCACCTTTCTTTTGAGTTTTGAACCTATATTTATAGGTAAAATGTTGTCAGGGGCTCAAAACTGGTCCCTCAACTTCTTTCTTTTTGTAAATTTGATTCTTTCTTAATTTTTTTGTATTTTTTGAAAACAAGCAATATCAACATCGACTCAATGAGGAAAATCAATGATTTTAAAAATGACGCATGAAAAGTCGGACGCGTTCAAAAATCTTTTGAAAATTAATTTTTTTTAAACGACATTGAAAATGCTAAAAACGATACAAATATATTAAAAACATATTTTCTTGGATTTCTGTTGTTTTTCGCTATTTTTGAATTTTCCGAAAATTTTATCAAAAAGGCGGGTCAAAAATTGGGTAACAACAATCATGATCATTTTTGTTTTTAAATTTGATTCATCTACTATCATTTTTGTTTCTAATTAAAATAAACTCAACTTATTTAACCTAATTGGGTTTATGATCCGAGCTATAGATTTTATTTTTCTTTTTAAAAACATGTTTGCGGCACCTAAATATTATTTTTTGTGCAAAAAAAATAAAATAGTCCAGCCTTATCTCAAAGTGCGAGCATCGAGCCTAATTAAGACTCAAAATAGATTGTATGGGAATTTTATTTTTAAAAAAATTCCTTTGAAAATAAAAAAAAAATTCAATATTGAATTCACATCCTAAATGTATCGGCTCATCATTATTTAGGATATCCAATCCTTTATTTTATCACCATATCTTTTAAGGTAACAATTTCCCTTAAATGGTGTTACTAGTGTTCTTTTCTATTCCACAAACCATCAGCTCCACCATGGGAAGCTAACACAACCACCAACTGAACACCAACAACCACCGTCGGTTTCTCTCTCCTCTATGGAGACCCTCCCATTTTCTCCTTTTTCTTTTGCTTCCTCTGCCACCGGCCACCATCTCTGCTACAGCCTCAACCACTGTCCTCACATCGACCTCTCCCCATCTAGACCAGCCAGGCCTCCATCCAGGCACTTCAGTGTCAGGTAGCACCACCCGTTGTCGTTGTAACTAAGTTGCTACATGCAGAACGAGTTCTCGTTCTGCATGTAGCCTTATTAATTTGCATGGTTACTGGGTCGGGCCAACAACCATGCAGGCCTGGGCTGGACCATTTGGGCCTAGCCCGACCCAAAAAAGAAAAGAAAAGGATCTGTTGGGCCGAGATCGGCCCAACCAAAATTTCCTGGGCTTGGCCCAGTCATCTGGGCCGGCCTAGCCCCCATGTTTTAATAATATTTATTTAATATAATTATATATATTTCTTTACAAAAAAAATCCAAAAATTGTCAAAAATCATTTCAAAAAAATTGTGATTTTCTTAAATATTTCTCTACCAATTTTGCATAATATCGGGTTGTATATTTACACTATAAAATACAAATCTGGTATTAAAATACTCGGTTTTCTTCGAAATATTTCAAAAAAAAATTCAAAACATTTTCAAAAAAAAATCTCAAAAACTTTTAAATCAAATTTCCCTTAAAAAAAAATATTTTTTATTTTCATGCATACGGCCAAATCCTAAAAATTTTCCAAGCATATTTTCATTAAAAGATTGCATCTTTCTCATGTTTTGAAAAATCCAAAAATGGATATCATAACCAGTTTATGATCATCCATTAATATTTGGTCAAAATATCAAATATGTTTTTCCAATCTTTTTTAGGATCCAGATGTAGACTTTAATATTTGTAGGGTGTAAAATTACACGATAAAATACACCCTCAAGTATTAAAGACACAAGGTGTAAAAATACGATGCTAAAATTCAGAGTTTAGAACAGTTAGAATTTAACCCGATAGGGTAGAGATTTTCTCATGAAGATAGATCTACCTTGAGCGTTAGAAAAGACCAACGAATGGAACCCGACTTAGAAAAAAAATCAAACAACAATGCAGCTTACCTTAGGTAGGGTGCCCTGGGGTGATGCGTCTTCCCCTTCCACAACCAGTCCCTTACTCAGACTCTCGCAGACCATAGGTTCCTAATGACTATAATACTAGGTGGCGACTCCTAAAACATTAATCATAATTTTATGATTAAATCCAAGACCCTTTCCAACACACAACACCTCACCCGGGAGGCACGACAAGAGCCTCTGCCGTCGCCAGATGACGTCACGGCGCTCGACCCCCGCAACAAATAACATTAGTTTTTTTTATATGAAGATTAAAAAAATCATTTTACTACGCATAAAAAATAAAAAAGTCTCATATGTCCTAGTCAAAAAATTGCCCATAATTCAAAAGCTTCTGGTTACATATATGTTTCCCGGTGAAATAATTAACTCACCAATACAAAAAGATTGAATTGCCCTTAACTCATAAGCGTTTTGGTTTCTTCTTAGAAGGGGAAAAATGTAATTAAAGTGTCGCAATGAATAGTTTTTTTAGTCTTTATAAATAGTATTCTCTATAGTATTTTGGTAACATATTTTATTGTTTCTATTAATTAAATTTTTTTTTTAAAATTAACTCTAATTTTACCAGATTAACATTGATTTTGATTTGAAAAAAACAATCCAGCCCAAATTACATTTTGAGTCAAGAAGTCCCCAACTAATCCGTCAAGAGTCCACCAAGTTTAATATATGTGCGAGGGATCAATTTTTTTAATTTGATTCTTTTATAGTATTATTTTCTTGCGGTGGCTCTTTATTTTTGTGGAATCAGCCATAACCCCTTCAATTCTTTGTAATTTTCTATTTGGTGTCCGAGTTGTTGTGACTCTTCTCAATTCTCACCATCCTCTAGTGCTGGGCTGGCGGAATGGAGACCTGCAATTTTACAAAAGAGTTTATGTATGTCTTGTAACTTGCTTTAAATAAATGTAAAATAGTTGTAGGATGATTTTCTTAATCAAATTAAATGGATAAAGTTTTTAATTTATTTATTTTTATAGCATGTCATGTATTTATGATTTAAAAAATTGGATTGCAGGGGTGAAATCATCTGCACCGATGATTTTGCTGGTGCTTTCTGCATAAGATCACATCAAAATGGAGTCATTCGTTTTAATTGTGCAGATTCCTTGGAATGCTCTGCAATGTTTTGTGGAGCAATGCAGGAGGTTGGCCATATCACTTGATAGTGATTTGGCTTACTGTTATCAGTCAGTCAATAACTATGGTGGTGGATATACTGCTCCATTGCCACCAGGCTGGGAGAAACGATCTGATGCAGCAACAGGGAAAACGACCGTATTATATTGATCACAACACTAGAACTACAACCTGGAATCATCCATGTCCAGATAAACCTTGGAAGAGATTTGACATGGCATTTGACGAGCTCAAGAGATCAGCAATTTTATCTCCTCTATCTCAGCTGGCTAATCTTTTCCTTCTTGCCGGCGACATCCACGCAACACTTTATACTGGTTCAAAAGCTCTACATAACAAGTTCTTCCCGATGAAATAATATTAACCATTATAATATAATGTGAAGTCAACAAAGTCCTCAGTACCAGCTCTAGTATAATGTGAAAGCAAAAATGAAATCAGCACACACAAACACTCAGAGCCAAGATATGAAAGGTGTTTACGAGTGCTATGACATTTATTTTTTAAAATATTTTTTGATTAAAAATATATTAATATATTATTTTATTTATTTTTAAAAAATTACTTTTTACACCAACACATCAAAACAACCAAACAAAAACTAAAAAAAATTAAAATTTATAAAAACACTGTTTATAGCATAAAGACAAATAGCTCCGAGGTGCCCTTTCCTACCACATCACAAATAAAAGACCTCAAGCCTTTTGTGCCTGAGAAATTTAAAGGAAGTCAACAATGTGTACCCTCTGTAATGTCATGAGAAAATACTTGGATTTGAATTTTTTGAATTTTTTATTTTAAATTAATTTTTTTATATTATTTTGATCTCATGATGTCAATTACCCTGTAAAAGTTACCATCTCTGCTGCTTTTATGTTTCTTCTCTCAACTGAATGGGTTCGGAGCTAAATTTTCTTTCCAGATTGTTGAGTGAATTTAAGTTTAAAATTCTCTTAATTCATTATTGTGTTCATTATATTTGTTCTTTATGCTTATGTCCAATTACCTGTTAAAGACAATGCTATGAGATCATCACTTCTTGTTCAAGGTGTCGTGGGTAATGATGGAGGTTTAGCAAGATAAACATGTTTAGCTTTTGATTTTTAATTGCTAAACATCTATTTTAGGACAGTTCTGATCAGTAGGAGGTAGTTTGACATGCACTATTTTTAATTGCTAAACTCGTTTTTTTGCCCAACTCGTGCTTGAGGGAAGATATTGAAAGCACTTTTAACAACCACGTTAAATCCCCTCTCTCACACACAAAAAGCCATCTGCATCATGTATACTATAGAGCCCATGAAACTTTGCTAGCTAATGCTGAAAAGGATGAAATCTTAAAACACATCAGGTGATCATTAGCTTCGTTCCCTAGTGCATTTAGTTGGTCACTCCTTTAAATCATATATTATAATGACTTTGATGCCCTGCTTCTTATATTGAGAAAGTAGCATATCGTGAGCCCTGCATCCAAATAATCATTATGGTTGTGGTAAATTAAGCTAGTTAATATGTTGGACCACAACAGCAAAGGGTTTGCAAGCATGTTCTCTCTTTACTGCTTAGAACAACCCTCGAGCATTGATCAGTGATTCCTTTGTTGTCTTAGTGAAATTGTTGCTATTGATGATGTTGGAATTTAAGATCCTTTAATCAGTTAAACTCATCATTCACAAACATTTTGCCTTCATCAGGGAAATGAGCTACAAATAAGGCAAGCAGATCTTTACCTCAGTGAAGGCGAGGAATTGAGTTTCTATGAAGTACTCTTACGTGCCCGACAGAGAAGAGAGATTGTCATTGGTTACCGCGCAGCTAATGCTGAAAAGGCTGTTATCAATCCACCTGCCAAAAGTGAGAGACGTAGGTGGTCACTGAAAGATGTCTTCGTGGTAATTGCAGAGAAGGAATGAGGATGAGGTTCTTCTTCATCCCCTGAACATGATATTCTTTGAAAAAAAATTCGATGGACACCGAAGAAAACAACAATAGGAAGTGTTCATTAGTTTCTGCCAGTCTGAAAAAAGAAAGAAATAAGTACTACAGATGTACAGTCACATGTGTTTGAAGCACTAAATTGATAAGAAGGCTCTACTTGGCAACTAATTTTAAGTTTGAAGCACTAAATCAACTAACACTACAGAAATAAATACTACAGATGTACAGTCCATTTAATTCCCTGATATTAAAAGTGAGAAACATTTGTGATTTGCAAGAATGATGACTGACAGCACAAGGAATGAATATCTTCAAGCTGGCTTCTTGCTTAGCTGAAGCATGTTATAGCATAATAATTGAAGCTAGATGGTTGGAAGCATGTACATTCACACGTGAGTATTCAATCCCAAGTAATTTCGTGATTTGAGTTATATGTTGTATTAGATTTATTAACTTTGTCTTTTTTTGAAATTATTTTTTATTTAACTTAAAAATCAAACATTCAATCCCAAGCCATGACCTATTTTGATCATTTTATAAAACTTAAAATTTGATGAGGCAAATCGAGTATTCAATCCCAAGCAGAGACTTATTTTGACATTACAAAAACAGTGTCAAGCAAATAGAAAGTAATTATTAGGTTTTAAACCATGCAAACATGATATATTTGATGAAATTGAGATGAATTACTTTGGGAACGAAAACGAGCAATTGCAAAAGGGACAGTTTTTTTTTTTTTTTTTTAAAGAGGGTGGATTTTGGAACAATTGCAAAAGGGACAATTTGGGATCCCTTGTTATACAATTGGGATCGTTTAAACAATATCCTGGACAAATTTTTAGCTTGCTTTGACTCAGCTGTTAGGAGTAAATATTTCCATTTGAAAATGAGGGTGGATTTGGTGTTTAGTTTATAATGTTTGATAGTATAATTGTGATTGTTTTTTAAAATATTTTTTTATTAAAAAATATATTAAAATAATATTTATTTTATTTTTTAAAAATTATTTTTGACATCAATACAATACATTAAAATAATTTTAAAACATTAATAATATTTTTATTTAAAATTTTTTTTTTAAAAAAAATATCAAAACAAACAGTCTTGTTAGTCTGGTTTTCGACAGATACATGTCCGGCCAAGGCTCTACATCACCAAATAAATCAAAGAAAAACGAATAACAAAACACTTGATTGTTGGCGAATAACAAAACGGTACCTATGATGAGAATTTTTATCATATCTGATGCATGATGTGGCACATACATGATTTAGTTAAAAATGCATGATTTAGACAATTCACCTTATGGTGCCTATGATGAGTTTAGTTAAAAATTGATTTAGACAATTCACCTTATGGTGCCTATGATGAGTTTAGTTAAAAATTGATTTAGACAATTCACCTTATGGTGCCTATGATGAGTTTAGTTAAAAATTGATTTAGACAATTCACCTTATGGTGCCTATGATGAGTTTAATTAAAAATGCATGATTTAGACAATTCACCTCATGGAGCTTTCGGTTGGATCCAGGCTGCCAAACAAATAAAAAAAACAAATAATTTTTAACTTTTTTGAAAACAACTTTTAAAACATAAAAACAAATATAAAGAAATCCTCTGGGTGGAAGACTTGATGCCCTTTCCTACCAAATCACAAATAAACAAAGAACAAGACCTGAAGCCTTCTTGTACTTGGATTTGAAACCCCCGTTATTACAATTATACATATGCGTCTTAAACACGTAAAGCCTAAGCTACTGATTCAAAATCAGCCTCATCTTTTTTCCTTGAGTTTCTTCCGTTCTCTCCCTCCAGACCTCCCTTACCACCAGAGTCTTACTCTTGTTTCTTCGACTGTTTCTCCACAAAACAATATGATGTCTCCATCGCCATCTACTCCTTCCACCTTAACCACCGCCCAGCCACAAGGAATTAAATACGATGTCGTCCTTAGTTTCAGAGGAGAAGAAACTCGTGTTGGTTTTACCAGCCACCTCCATGCTGCTTTGAAACGGAAACAAATCCTAACTTTCGAAGATGATCAGCATGTTAGAGGAGATGAGATTCCGGAATCACTTCTGAGAACAATTGAAGAGGCCAAGCTTTCTGTGATTGTTTTTTCTGAAAACTATGCATCTTCCAAAAGGTGCTTGGAGGAGCTTGCAAAGATTTTTGAACGTGGAAAAAACAATGGACAGATAGTTATTCCAGTATTCTACAAGGTGGATCCATCCCATGTAAGAAATCAAACAGGCAGCTTTGGGGGTGCATTTGCTAGACTTATAAGGAATAAAGCTCTGACGTTGGAAAAAGTGCAGAGCTTCAGAGGCGCTTTGACGGATGCAGCCAATCTATCTGGATGGAGCTTAGGGAATTCTGAGTAAGCTCTTCAAATATATCCCATGAGAAAATATTGGTTCATTTGTAATTTAATTTAAAATTATTGAGAATGATGAGCTCTGTGAATCCATATTTATTTTATTTGATTTTGAAAACGTAGTAGCAAAACACTTGTATATATACTACGTGGTTGGTTGTTTTTTGTATTAAAATGTGTTTTTTTAAATATATATATATATATATATATATATATATATATATTGTGTTTTTAGAATATTTTGATTTGTTTATATTAAAAAATATTTGTAGTGAACTGCTTGCATAAATATTAAGGTTTGTATTGATATTAAGTGGTTTTTTGTTTTTGTGTTTCAAAATGTTTTTTTAAAATAAATTTTTTATTTTAAATTATTGTTTTAGTGTTTTTAGATTATTTTAATGTATTTATATGAAAAATATTATTTTAATATATATTAAAAAGTAATTATTACTATGTTTTAGGAGATAAAAAATAGATACTTAGGAATCCTTACGTTATATTTTACGAGGACATGTAATGTTTTCTTCTGTCTTTAAATAATATTCTATATATTTGAGTATCTTTATATGTTTCTTCTTGTTTGTTAGGCTGGAGTCTGAATTTATTGAGAAAATCGTTGGAGATGTTATGAACAAATTGCAAGCCATGTCTTCAAGTCACTCTACGGGTCTCTTTGGAATTGATGTTCGTGTTAACAAAGTTGAGTCTTTGTTAAATATGAAATCTCCAGATGTTCTCATTTTAGGGATATGGGGAATGGGTGGTATCGGTAAGACAACGATTGCTCAAGTTGTGTGCAATAAGGTTCGTTCTCGATTTGAAGGAATCTTTTTTGCAAACTTTAGACAACAATCTGATTTGCGAAGAAGATTTCTTAAACGGCTGCTTGGCCCAGAAACTCTGAACACTATGGACTCCTTGAGTTTCCGAGATACTTTGGTGAGGGATAGGCTTCGTCGTATAAAGGTTTTCATTGTTCTGGATGATGTGCATGATTTAATGCGTTTGGATGAATGGAGAGATTTGCTTGAGGGACGAAACAGTTCATTTGGTCCAGGCAGTAAAGTTCTCATAACAAGTAGGGACAAGCAAGTGCTTAAGAATGTAGTAGACGAAACATACGAGGTTGAGGGGTTGAACTATGAAGACGCTATTCAACTCTTTAGCTCAAAAGCCTTGAAGAATTGCATCCCCACAGTTGATCATAGAGACTTGATAGATGAGATTGTAAGGCATGTACAAGGCAATCCGTTGGCTCTTAAAGTTTTGGGTTCCTCTCTCTATGGTAAAAGCATCGAAGAATGGCGCAGTGCATTGACTAAACTAGCTCAGGACCCTCAAATCGAAAGGGCGTTGAGAATTAGTTACGATGGGTTGGATTCAGATCAAAAATCTTTATTTCTTGACATAGCACATTTCTTCAAAAGATGGGAGCAAGACAAAGCAACAAGAATATTAGATGGCTTATATGGTCGGTCTGTGATTTTCGATATAACCACGCTAATTGATAAGTGTCTCATAAGTACTCCAACTAGTAACCTTTCTTATGACATTCTAGAAATGCATGATTTACTACAAGAAATGGCATTTAACATTGTTCGTGCAGAATCTAAGTTTCCTGGCAAACGTAGCAGGTTATGTCATCTTCCTGATGTCGTTCATGTATTGGAGGAAAATAAGGTTAAAGCTACACCCATTAAATGTCGTTCATGTATTTGCTCAAAAGTTGATGTGTTTGAGTAGATTGTATTATTGTTTGTTTATACTTTTTTCTTGTTTAACAGGGAACTGAAGAAATTGAAGGCATATCTTTGAACACGGCCATGTTATCGAGACACATACACTTGAAATCTGATGCCTTCGCAATGATGGATGGTCTTAGATTTCTCCATTTCAATCAATATGGCCCCCCCGAAGAAGATAAAATTCACCTTCCTCCTACTGGCCTCGAATATCTTCCTAATAAGCTGAGATATTTGAAATGGTATGGATTCCCTTCGAAATCCTTGCCCCCTTCTTTTCGTGCTGAACACCTTGTCGAGCTTGAGCTACGCGGAAATTTAAGAAAAATTGATCTCTCAATGGCCAAAAATTTAGAGTGCTTAATGCTCATGGACTGTCCAAGTTTGGAGCAAACTTCCATCAATGAAGTTCCACAATCAGTTAATCGCAAGTTGAAACGTCTTTATCTAAGTGGTTGCTCAAAGATCACCGAGTTTCCAGAGAATTTAGAGTATACAGAAGAATTAAATCTAAGTGGAACTGCTATTAAAGAGGTGCCCTCATCAATCCAGTTTCTCACAAGACTCCGCCAATTGAATATGAGTGGTTGCTCAAAACTTGAAAACTTCCCAGAAATCACGGTGCCTATGGAATCTTTGCAGTATCTTGACTTGAGTAAAACAGGCATTAAAGAGATACCCTCATCAGTTAAGGATATGATATCTTTGACTACTCTAGATTTATATGGAACACCTATTGGAGAGCTACCCTTGTCAATCAAAGATATGGTATGTTTGAGTATGCTGACTTTGAATGGAACGCCTATTAAAGCGTTACCTGAGCTTCCCCCTTCGATGTGGTGTCTAACAACACATGACTGTGCATCACTAGAAACCGTCAATATCGGCAGATTCTGGTGTCTAATGGATTTTACAAATTGCTTCAAATTGGATCAGAAACCACTGATAGCAGCAATGCATTTGAAAATTCAGGTATCTCTCTAAACCCCCTTGTCTTTCTTTCTTCTCTCTTTCTTGCTTGCTTCATCACATTTTCGAAATGTAACTTTTGTGTTACAGTCCGGAGAGGAGATCCGACAAACAAGACAGGGCGCAATTCGAATGGTTCTACCGGGGAGTGAAATTCCAGAATGGTTCGGTGAGAAAGGAATTGGATCTTCAATCACCATACCGTTGCCCTCAAATTGTCATCACCTCAAGGGAATTGCTTTTTGCCTTGTCTTTCTATTCTCTCTTGCCTCCCTTGACATGCTTCATGAAAGCAATGGTTCTTCTGCTATATATTTTGATTACCATGTTAAAAGTAAAAACGGTGAGCATGATGGTGATGAAGAAGTCGTCTTCGCTTCCCGGGAAATGCGTTATGCATTATATTCCTTGATGCCAAGTGACTCAGATCACATGATTCTACACTACGAGCTCGATTTGGTAAATCATTTACGTAAATATTCTGGCAATGAAGTTACATTTAAATTCTACCATTTTTTGGGCAACCATGGGAGGAAGGTAGGTTATGAGATCCGAAGGCCTTTCAAGTTGAAAAGCTGGGGGGTGTATCTGCACTTTGATGAAAATCTACGGGCGGACAAAAAGTTCAAAAGAAAATTTCGGAGATATAAAAGAAATTGAATGGGGGAAAGAGTTCTGTAATTACTGCAAATTGCTCTTCAATTATTACTTGGTTTTCTAGATAGCTGTAAATATTGTTCTTCCCTTGCAACTGACTAACGAACTCACTCTCTGTTATTCAACTAATTCCTCAACTAACTGTAACAGCCATCTAACTAATGAATACTAACAACAAAAGAAAAACAGTAAGTATTCAAGATTTTATTATTGCATATTTTATAACTCTTTAAATAAACTTAAAACTAGCTCAAAAAACTAAGAAATATGAAAATAAAAATGCAAATGAGAAATGAGTGGCAGAGCAAACAGGCAAGATCTTTTGCTAACTCAATATAAACCTTATCAAAATCACCTTTTAAAGAAAAGAAAAAAAAAACACGAAGATCAATTTCAAAAAACAAAACGTTGATGGACATAGAAAACCTAAAGTCATCTTGTATCAACTTTCAAAACTTATGATTCTACTCATGAGGCTGAAACTAACCCTGTAGAAGGTCAAAAAAGAAGAAGCAAAATCTTCCATAAAAAATGAACAAAGAAAAATGCAATAAAAAAAGGACCCTAAACAAAGAACATGAGGACAAAATTCAACATAAAAATTTACGGGAAGTCAATAATGTGCCCCTCTATAATGTCGTGAGAAAATACTTGGATTTGAATTTTTTTAATTTTTTTAATTTTTAATTATTTTTTTTATATCATTTTGATCTCATGATATCAATTACCCTGTAAAAGTTATCTTCTCTGCTGCTTTTATGTTTCTTCTCTCAACTGAATGCGTTCGGAGCTAAATTTCCTTTCCAGGTTGTTGAATGAATTGAAGTTTAAAATTCTCTTAATTCATTATGGTGTTCATTATATTTGTTCTTTATGTTTATGTCCAACCACCTGTTAAAGACAATCCTATGAGATGATCACTTCCTGTTTAAGGTGTCGTGGAGGTTTAGCAAGATAAACATGTTTAGCTTTTGATTCTTAATTGCTAAACATATATTTTAGGCAGGAGATAACTTCACATTAAGAGAGTTATCTGTTCACTTTTACTAATTTTGAATTAAAGAAGGAGAAAACTACTGGATTAGTCTTTCGTTTGCACTACATATTTGACCCTTGTTTCACCACGGGTTAGATATTTTTTTTAATAAAAAAATTTATATATAGACTTTTTCAACACATTTTTGTATTTGAAAAAAATTCTAAGTGAAAATTAAAAAACTTATATGTACATATAATCAAATAAATTAAGAACTATGTGTGTTAATAAGTAAAAAAAAATCATAAACAATGATTAAATATAACAATTAGAAAAATCAAGAGACATAGATCAAGATATTTAATTTCACAAGACATAATATTTAAGCAGTTGTATTTGCTAAATTTGTTAGTTAAAATAAATTTTTTATTCAATCAAACGATAATAAAAATAAACACACACATTAAATTGATTGAATAAAATAAAAGAGAAAAAATAATATGTAAGGTTACACATATTAGAAATATTTTTTGAAAATAAATTTCTTTTTATTTTAAAAAATAAAGTTCATTCTACAGGGATGCCTTTTTTTATATTTTTTTCAATTGATCATTAACTCATTTCAAAGTTCACTTTATAAATACTAGAAGAATGTTTTATTTTTGTATTGTGAGATTTAAAGCTCTTTAGTATATATATTATATATTTACAAGAAAAAAAGTTATGTTTTTTCAGCGTGGGATAATAAATTCTTTTTTATTTAAGTACTTCAACTTAGAAGAATAAGATAATCTCTTTTGAATGTGGTATAAAAATCTTTTGAAATAATCTTTTAAACTTAATTATATATATATATATATATATATATATATATATATAGCTATTGGGTCTGACTTGTAGCCAGACCTAGATATATCCAATTTTATTTTTTTGCCTCTTTAGATTGTTTTTTTCTTTTCACTTTTGTAATCTTTTTTTTTTGAAATAAATTGATGAGATTTTTTTTCCATAAAGTTAGGCCCTATTTTTATTAGGACCCAATAGCGTTGGGCTTTGCTGCCGTCAGGACCACCTAAAATTGAGTTGCTATCAAACCCAAGGCATTTAATATATTCTCTTTATTCTTTATATTTTTTACATATAAAAAAAAATAATTGTTATTGATATGTTGCAGAGCGTATACCAATATGTGTGTGTGTGTGTGTGTGTGTGTGTGTGTGTGTGTGTGTATATATATATATATATAAAGAAAAGGCATTGCCAAATTATTTGGTTACATTGTGATTTTGCAAAATCACGTTTATATTAAAATCATGATTTAAAATAGCAGGTTTTTAAAAAATTTGTTGTTTTTTCTAAAAAAAAATTTTAACCATTTTATCTCTCTAATAGTATTTTTTTTTTAAAAAATCCTATTATCAGGGCAGAGTAACAAGTTCTACCCAATTAAATCATAATAACCGTTATTACATAATGTGAAGTCAACAAAGTCCTCTGTACGCTCAAACACTTGGATCGAAGACTTGATGCCCTTCCTTACCAAATCATAAAAGAAAATAACCTGAAGCTTTTTGTACATAATAAATTCCCAGGAGTCAACAATGTGCACCCTATGTACCATAGTTTTGAAATCCGACCCGGTGGTCGACCCGGACTAATGACCAGGTCACGGGTCAGATGGGTTGACCCGGGTTTATTAAAAAACATTAAAAAATAATCTCACACTGAAGCACTCTTTTCTATTCTCTCATTCCCCAACACGCACACATAGAAGAAAAAAAAAAAAACCTAGAGAGTAAGAGAGAAATTAATTAACTTTTCTCTTCTAGCCGCTGGTGACTTCTTCTCAATCAAATCATCATAACCATTATAATATAACGTAAAAACAAATATAAATTGTTTTTTAAAGTGTTTTTTATTAAAAATATATTAATATATATTTTTTATTTTTAAAGAATTACTTTTTTACAACAACACATCAAAACAAACCGAAAAAACTATAAAAAATAATAAAATTTTTTTTTTATAAAAACATTGTCTATACCATAAAGACAACCCAACTCTATTGTTTGAAAAACTAGGAGAAATAAAATGTTGAAAGATGAAATTGAAGAAAAAATCAACTTTAAAATGTATTTCAATCAAAACAAATAGTAATTAAAATAATGAGAATAAAATTGATACAAATACAAATTAAACATGATACATTTAATTTTTGAAAAAGCTGACATGAAACTTGAGGCTAAGAGAGAGAGAGAAGATGACGGAAACGAAAAAAAGCCATGCACGTGTACCTGATCACTAGAAAAAAGATATTGTGATGCTTCCAACACCGTCATAAAAGGCAGTGTTTATCCGCTAATAGATGTTGCATGCGTTGTCTAAAGAGTGCGGGCACCTCCCAGACACTAGCATCAACCACTTTTTATTTTTTAATCATATTTATATTTCTAAAAGACTAAAATGCCTTTAATTGACATTGATTATAACTAAGAAGCCACAATGAAAATACAAAAAACCCTGAACATCAATTTTAATTTTTTTGCATTTAAGAGCAATATAGTCATTTCACTGGACTATCAAAATGTTAAGAGACTGAAACACCTATGGATCCTAGTTTTAAAATTTTTGCATATTTATGTTATTTCACTATGTTTTTAAAATGTTTTAAAACTTATTTATCTTCATTTAATACGATAATAATAATAAACGGATCACATAAAAAAATATATTGTTTTTAATAACTGATTAAATGATTATACTACAGATGTACAGTCACATCTAGTATATTTCATGCACAAAAACTCAACCTCAAAGTTATGGATTTTTCTCGCTACCTAAGGCCGTGTTTGATTACAGGAAAGTGAATTTCTGGAATTCACTTTCCTGCTTTTCCTATGTTTGGCGACAACAAGGGAAAATAGTCAAAGGAAAATGAATTCCAGTCAACCTAAAAATAATAACGTTGCCAAAGGAAAGTGTTTTTCTTATGTTAAAGAAAGGAAAACACTTTCCTTTTTTCTACACACCCTCAGCTGTTCAACGAGAATACAGCTGGGTGAATTATTATTCACTGCTACTGGAGCAGTGAATTAAAATGCAAAGGGGAGATTACCTGTGGTCTGCTGCTCCTGAAGATGAAGACAAAGCCGGTTCTCTCGGGTGGTTCTTCTTTTTAATGCAATCATACCACCTATATGTAGGCCAGCTGTAGTCTCACTCTCTCTCTCTCTCTCTTTATTTATTTATTTATTTATTTATTTTGAAAAAGCATGTGTATGTACAGGTAGTTGTGATTATGGCTCACATCTTTTCTTGGTTTTACGTCCAAGAACGGCTTAAACGCCCTTTATGGGTAGGGGATAGGCTTCCCATCCAGTTTTCTTAAAAACTAGCAAACAGGGTCTTTTTTAGTCAGATTCCCAAGACTAAGTCGAGCATGTTCTTTATGGAATTGGGGCCATAAATCATAAATTGCACGATGCACATCTCCACTAGGGTACGTCTCAAGAGTCAATAGAAGATTATCTAAAGACCCCTTACTCAGGCCATCTTTAATGAATTGTATTTTATCTTCACGGTTTACAGATACCATTCCTAAAGAACGACATGTCGCATTACAAGTCCATCTGGCATATCTATGACAGACTTGCAGTCGTTTTGCACGACGTTTCTTTGCAAAAATGCTTTTACCTGTTCCAAGCATATATGAAATGAAAGAATTGGAGGACTCACTTGATAACCGAACCTTTGCTTCAATCAGCCAACAAATATCTTCAGGAATTCCATGGTTCATTAACAACCTCAATCTTTCACACCTAGCACGTTAAATTTTTGTAATCGTATTCTGAGGCAAAACGGGAAAATACTTTTTCAATTTTTCAAGAGTGGTGTCCATTTTCAACTGAGAATTGGGGGAGAGATTCAAAGAAAGGAGAAAGAGCAAAGAATTGCATAAATATATACACAAATATCAGTTATCATGGGAAACTGAAAGAACCGACTTAAGAGTCACGGAGTACCGTTATCCGCCATTTGACCGGGGTGAGATAAACTAGCAAAACAAAAGTCACACCAAAAAAAGGAACACAAAAAAAAATGTGAGAAAAACAAAATAATCAACCTTTATCTACAAGATCATTCAAACCAATGGATTCATTTTCACTAGGAAACTCATCAAAGTAAGCTTTCAAACGATGTCCATTTACCTTCAAAACATTGTCATTCTTTGAATTCTCAATATCAAGGGCCCCATAAGGATACAGATGTTTTAAAATAAATGGACCGCTCCATCGTGATCTTATTTTTTCAGGAAATAAATGGAGTCGAGAATTATAAAGCAAAACTTTTTGACGAATATCAACTTTTTGACAATTTTCACAAGTTTTGCAGAATGCATGCGTGTTCTTGAACATGATGGGCCAATAAAATCCTTTTTGTAAGATTTTTGCAGTCGTCTTTCTTGATGAGAATTGACTCCCACATGCTTCAGAATGACAAAATTTAATGACACTACTTACCTCATTGTTAGGAATGCATCTTTGAAAATTTTGATCAAGACAATATTTGAATAAGTTAGGGTCATCCCAATAAAAGTTCTTCACTTCATTCAAAAACTTTCCTTTGTCTTCAGTACTCCAGTGAGCTGGCAAATCTCCTAAAGCAAAAAAGTTGATATTTTTAGCAAACCAAGGCATTGAACTAAGAGAAAGTAAGGATTCAAATCTGTTGGTGGGATGTCAGATGTCAAATCTGTTGTCACTCTTG
Source organism: Populus tomentosa (assembly GCA_018804465.1). Taxonomy (NCBI): domain Eukaryota; kingdom Viridiplantae; phylum Streptophyta; class Magnoliopsida; order Malpighiales; family Salicaceae; genus Populus; species Populus tomentosa. Next base: position 5,948,258 of record CM032005.1, read on the forward strand.
ATAAAAGATCGACATCAATATTTTTGGTGCCTTTTTCATCCGTGATTTCTTCCTGAGAATAAATCATTTGCAAATCTTCAGATTCATCCAACTCAATTTTACTCAAAGTAGATTCAAGTTGATTATGAACTAATTCTTCAATATGATCTACTTCTTGTAAATCATTATCATCTCCAAGCTGCTTGCAAATGTTGAAAATATTCATCTCCAATATCATGTTTCCAAAAGATAACTTCATGAATCCATTCCTACAATTAATCAATGCATTAAAAGTTGCAAGAAATGAACGTCCTAAAATAACAGGAAATGAATTACATGCTTTAACAGGTTGCGTGTCCAAGACAATAAAATCCACATGATAAATGAATTTATCGACTTGTACTAACACATCTTCAATTATTCCTCTAGGCACTTTTACAGATCTATCGGCAAGTAAAAGAGTTACAAAAGTTGGTTTTAACTCACCTAGATTAAGACTCTGAAAAACTGAATATGGAAGTAAATTCACACTAGCTCCAAGATCAAGTAAGGCTCTTTCAATTTTATGTTCTCCAATAAAGCAAGAAATTATAGGACAACCAGGGTCTTTATATTTTAAAGCATTATTGTTTTGAAGAATGACACTTACTTGTTCGGCTAAAAAGGCTTTCTTTTTCACATTCAGTTTTCTCTTCACAGTGCATAGATCTTTCAAAAATTTAGTATAGGAAGGTACCTGTTTAATAGCATCCAACAAAGGTATATTGATCCTTACTTGCTTGAAAGTTTCAAGGATTTTAGAGTTGTGATTGACTTTCCTTTGGTTGGTCATGGCATGAGGAAATGTAAGTGTTGGCGGAGAATCAGTCTTTTCTTGACAATGTTCAGATTCAACCCCTTCCTTACCCTCAGAGATTGACTCATCATCTTTCTCACAAGGTTCAAGAGTGGGTTTTTCAATAAGCTTACCACTGCGAAGAGTGATGACTGATTTGACTTGATCCATATGTTGACTTCCAGAACTACTTGCATTTGCATTGTATTGCCCCTTTGGGTTTTGTTGTGGTTGAGATGGAAACTTACCTTTCTCTTGAAAACTGAGAGCAGATGTTAACTTTGCAAGAGTATCTTTAAAATCTATCATGCCTTGAGCAAGTTGAGTGTTGATTGCCTCTTTCTTTTCAATGAATGCATGCAATGTTTCCTCAAGATTTCTTCTAGGAGGTGGAGCATAAGGAGGTGCATATCCATGAGAATTTTGGAAATTATAGTGTGCTTGAAACGGTGGCTATGAAGTTTGTGCATTATTGTTATCACTTTTCCAACTAAAATTTGGGTAATTTCTCCAACCAGGATTGTATGTTTACGAGTATGGGTTATGATTGGGCCTTTGGAAACTATTTAAAGCATGGGCTTGTTCATGGAGGCATTCCTTGAAAGAAGGCAAAGTTGGAAAATCATTGGTTGCATGTTCATTTGTTTCACAGATTTGACACACAATGTCTTGAACAGATTTTAATTGACCACTCTTTTTCAATTCTAGTGCCTCGACTTTTCTAGCTAAAGATGCAAACTTGGCTTGGAGGTCATGATCTTTCCTAAGGTTATACATACCTCCACTAGATGTATGAGGTTGGGTTTTAATTGGTGCCTCATAAGTGCCTATAGTGTCCCAATTTTGCGCATTTTCAGCTAGCAAGTCTAGGTACTCCATTGCTTCATTAAGGTCTTTATCTTCAAAAGTTCCATTGCACATCAATTCAACCATTTGCCTATCTTTAGGTGTTAACCCTTCATAAAATTGTGAAACCAATCTCCATGTTTCAAAACCATGATGAGGGCAAGTATTAAGCAAGTCTCGATACCTATCCCAACATTGGTAAAATGTTTTACCTGGTTTTTGAGTGAAAGTAGTGATTTGTCTTTTGAAAGAGTTGGTTCTATGAGATGGAAAAAACTTCTTTAAAAATTATTGTTGCATTTCATCCCAAGCACGAATGGATCCTGACCTAATATGTTGTAGCCATGTTTTAGCTTTATCTTTTAGTGAAAAAGGAAAAAGCTTTAATCTAATGGTATTAATGCTACAATTTAAGTCATTATATGTTTTACAAACTTCTTCAAATTCTCTCAAATGCAAGTATGGATTTTCTAGATCTAAACCATGAAAAGAAGGTAAAAGTTGAATAATGTCTGGCTTAAAATTAAAATGGGATGCATCAAGAGGAAAAACTATGTATGAGGGTGCACTTGTTCTTGTGGGATTCATGTGGTCTCTAAGTGTCCTAACATGGTTATTCTCATTATTCTCATTTTGAAGTGACTGGTTATCTTCTTCAGCCGTATTTTCTGAAAATGATGAGGATACCCTACAAAGTCTACCACTTAATGTACGTGACCAAACACTCATGCACGTGTAGAAAGAGAATAAAAGGAAGAAGAAAACAAAAGAAAAGGAAACAAAACAAAACAAAAGAAATAAAGTTAGATATAAGAAAAGTGAAAAGAGAAAACAAAATCAATACTATAATTTGTACAAGAATTTACCTCCCTGGCAATGGCGTCAAAAACTTAACACGACCAAAAAATTGATGTCTTCTCCCAAGTGCAGGACTGTCGAAGTAATAAATAACCCGGCAAGACCGGGGTCGAACCACAAAGAGGTTAATTGTATAAATTATAAATAACAAGACAACAACAATAATAACAACAACAACAACAATAATAATAATAATAATACTCAGTATGTGGCATTGTTATACCTGAGAATGATCTAAAAGATCGGGTCACAGGTTTCCAGCCTATATACTGAGTTTATGAAAAGATCAAAGATATATATTACATAATATAAACAGAATGTAAATAATAATAATAATAACAACAACAACAACAACAACAACAACAACAACACAAGTAGTAGTAGTAGTAGTAGTAGTAGTAATAATAATAATAAAAGAAGAAGATGAAGAAATTAATGAGAACTTTGAGATGAAAGATTAATGTAAGGATTAAACAATGATAAAAACAAATGTCAAGGTTAGAGGATCCACTAATGGTATTTCAAACAAGTATAGTATAAACTCTTATTATTCAATTGGAAACCACACACAAAGGAGGTTCCAATCGGATGATTTCTCATTAATAGCTCATTATAAATTATTAACATAATCATATTAATTATCTTATTTACATAACACCAAACTTTTAAATATTATCAGGAATTCATGATGTTAATTGATGTTAACAACAAATCAAGTTCATTTCATAGCTCAGGTGTAGGTAATACCATATGGTTAGGCTATAAGAGTGCCAAGCATTTGTTGTACCAAGTATTATACAACACAAATCTAGATTAACCATTTAACAAGCAAGGTATTAAGAATTAGTAAGATAAAAAGATAAGACATGTTAAATTAAACATTAAGGTCCATGTTGAGTTTACACTATACTTATTCTTACACCATTAGTGTAACCTTTTCACCTTGACATAATAAACTTAGCTAAACATAATGAAGAAGAGAAACATAAATAAACAAAACAAGAACATAAATAAGATACAAATTAACTAAGGAAAGGAAAGGAAATGAAAAGCATAAACAAGAAATTAATGAAAGCAAAACTTAAGAATTACAAAAAATATAAAGAGAGAAATAAATAGCATGAACTTGATCTAAACAACCAAGCTCACAAATACATGGCAAATGCCTCCTTTTATAGGTCAAAATTCGGAATTATTGATTTGATGACTAATTGTTGAGTGGGTGACCAACTTTTGACTTTGTGAAAATCCTTATCTTCTTGTCTGAATAAAACAAAAATGCTAGCATCAGAACTGGGTCCACTTGAAAACATGAAAGTTGTAGGCCTATGTCTTACTGAATTTTTTTTATAAAAATTTGAGATCATTTTGATATCTAGAACTCGAGATATGACCCAATTACCGAACAGTGTTCCAGTTTGGACTGCACCAACATCTCTTTTCTAAGCTTCACCCTCTCTTTGTCCTTTCAATTTCCATACTTGAACTCATCAATCAATCCTTTGATTTATATGATAGGCCTACATTTAAGATGAACATTTACCATATATTAAGGCATTTTATAGTATTAGACTTGTTATTATAAAACATGCTTTAGTTAAGGAGTTATTGATACTTTAAGTGCAAAATGATGATATAAAACCTTGATAAATATGCACTTTTAAGTACTAATCAGTGACAGTTAGAAATTGGACAGTGACACTTCAAAGGGAGACATTGACAGTTGGAAATTGGACAGTGACAGTTCAAAGTGAGACAGTGATAGTTGGAAATTAGATAGTGACAGTTGGAAATTGGACAGTGACAGTTCAAAGTGAGACAGAAATTGGACAGTGACAGTTCAAAGTGAGACAGTGACAGTTGGAAATTGGACAGTAACAATAGACTTTCACGTGAATACTATAAATAAGAATATAAAAGAATTGAGTCATATGAACACTTACACATTGAGATACTAACTCTGAAAATATATATGAGATATGTATGTATGTTATTATGAGGAAATGAACATGCATAGAAAGTAACATATGAGTAATGGATGAATATGAATTCTCTATAATATCGGCTTGAAGGAATCATAACCAAAAAACTTCCTTGTGATTCAGGAGGAGCAACCAGGATTGGATCTTCTGTTAAGGGAGGTCGCGAGACAGGCGAAGCAGGTGCGTGATTTTTCCTCCTATTTGCACTTATATAATTTAAAATTTGTCTGGTGTATGCAGTTACAGTAAATATCGTGTTCAATATAAATAAAATCTAGCGTAAATACAAGATTAGCTTCGGCAAATGGCATCCGTGATAGGATTGTCGGGATGTGATTTACAAGATTAGCTTCGGCTAATGGCATCCGTGATAGGATTGTCGGGATGTGAATTACAAGATTAGCTTCGGCTAATGGCATCCGTGATAGGATTGCCGGGAAATGAATTACAAGATTAGACTTTGCAAGGTCACCCAGTGTATGCAAGTAAATAAGATTATTCTTCTAAGAATATACAAATGAGTGTTAATTGGGTTCAAAAGATTTACAAGCAAATTATAAGTTCCTTGTTAGAATTCTCATGGATTCGATAGAAAGTTAATACTTCATTCGTATTCATTACATGAGCATAAATATATTTTTTATCAACATAATGGTATGTTTATTTATGTACAGGTCCATCAAACATCTAGGAAGATCCTTAGTTTAGGACTCTACTTTATGATGCTTATGTAAATATTTAACTTAAGCAAAAAGGAATTAACGTGATATGTAGTATACATTTGTGTAAACCTTGATGTAATTATAAAAGTTCAGCTTAGCATTTTGTATTTTAGTTATCTTGTAATTAACCCTTTTGAAACATTTAGGGACACTTATTAGGTTGTAAATATTTTCTTTGCATGTCAATATTCCTTTTCTTTTAAATTTTATGATATGATGTTTGGACTATGTTCATATTTATCTTACTCGTGTATATATATATATATATATATTGTGTGGAATTATGAGGTTTGATATAAGGTCCGGAATTATGGGACCTTGTGATGGTGGGTTGATTGAGTAAACTGATAGTAGTCGATAACTTGGGATGTCCTAAATGCAAACGAAACTCTGCCGAATTTTTGAAAAAAAAAAAGAAAAAAAAATTTACCCTAAAATAAAGAGGATATGTTGGAATTTTTTACATTGATCGAGTCGTACATTTGAACTGTTACAGTTGGTATCAGAGCCCTGGTATAGGTTCTAGAAAGAAATCAAAAGAGGTTGTTGATGTTTATTAATTTATTGTAGGATGGTATGTACCCGTTAAGAGATTAGAACAGATCTATCCTCTACAGGGAGGGGGAATAGAAATATAGATTCTTCCGAGGGGCATGAAGAGAGCCCTTTGGAAGATACTGCCTCACATGTACCGATAGTATCGACTCAAGCAGGGCATGAAGAATCGTCGGGGCCTCAAATTAGACAAGCACCAAGATAAATTGGGGATGTTTGGCCGACCATGTCAGCCCCACAGGAACAAGTAGAGGAGCCCCCTCAGACTACACCTGCAGGGCCATCTGTTTCTTATGTTGATCCGATGCTCTTGGCCCAGCTAGTCAAAGCAGTAATGGAAGGTATGGCTAATGCTGCCACTCCTATGCTAGCACCCCCATTTGCACCCATCATACCAACCGTTTCAAAAGCAGCTACAACTACTAATGACGTGGTACAACTAGTTCGTTTGGTGAAAAGTATGAGAGAAATGGGTTGTGAACCCTACTCAAGTGAACAGAATGCTGAAGTGGCGGGAAGGTGGATTAGAAAGGTGGAGAAAACCATGGTTCAAATTAAGATACCACATGATCTGCAGGTAGATTGTGCTACTTAATTACTATCATAAGGTGCTATGACTTGGTGAGAGACAGTTCAGTTGAGGAGGGCTACAAAAACCCTATCCTGGGATGATTTCAAGATAGAGTTTAAGAATCAATATTACTCCAGATATCATCGGAAGATGAAAGAACAGGAATTTCTAGCCTTGAGACAGGAGAGAACGTCAGTACTTGAGTATGAGCGACGATTTCATGACCTCTCACTATTCACACAATATTATGTCCTATTAGAACAACACATGATAGAAAAGTTAAGGGATGGCTTCAGACAAGAATTGAAGCAGGGGTTGATTGCTTTACAATTCAAAACAATAAGGGAACTGATTAAAGCAGCACAGGCCTTGGAGGCTTGTATGGAAGAAGGCCAACAGAGTCATGGGGGTGCAGGAAAATGAAAGGATATAGAATTTTTAGGTAGGCCGCCGCTTCCAAAGAAAGGTAGAGGCGAACATTTCCTTCAATTCAAAAAGAAAAGGGAGACGTCAACCAGCTTCCGACAAGATATCGGTGGGAGGTCGTGAAGTGGTCAGACCCACTCCAGGGCTATAGCTACAAGGGGGCATAATGATCAGAAGGAAATTGTCTACCCTCGATGTGCTCAGAGTGAACAAAGACACCCCGGGAGTTGTAGGGTTTCTCCTGGACGATGCTATATATGTCGAGGAGAAGGTCATAAGTGGAAAACCTGTCAATACTTGGAAAGAGGATGCCATCATTGTGGTGAGAAGGGTCACTTTAAAAGGGAATGCCCCCATTTAAGCACTGAATAGCCTCAGAGACATAGGCAGCAAAGCCAGAGTCATCAGCAGTCCATCACAGTAAACAAACCGGGAAGATCGACTCAGTCAGGAGCTAACTCAAATAGGGAACGATCTAGAGTGCAAAATGAAAGGGATCAAGGAAGGGTTTTCCATATGACCCAGGAGGATGTCAAAGCAGCATCAGATGTGGTGGCAGGTATGCTGCAAATGAATGATTATCAAATGCATGTTTTGTTTGATTTTGGTGCCACTCACTCCTTTATAGCAAATAAAAGTGTAACCAAATTAAGTAAAGAAACAAAAAGGGTAGACAAAGGATTTATTATTAGGACACCTTTAGGTGAAACTGCGAAAACAAATGTTGTATTTGAAGGGGTGGGAATTAACATTAATGGGTGTGAACTAGAAGCAGATTTAATACCCCTAGAATTCAGTGATTTTGATATAATTCTAGGTATGAATTGGTTGGGGAAAAATAAGGCTCGTCTAAACTGCTTTACAAAAATAGTAACCTTCCAAGGGGCTAAGAGTGAAACAATGGTCTTTAAGGGGGAGAGAATTTCCAACTTTACAAATATGATCTCGGGTATGGTTGCGAGAAAACTACTAAAGAAAGGTTGTACAGCATACCTTGCCTATGTGATAAATTCGGAAAAGGGTAAAATAGGGTTGTCTGACATTCCAATTGTGAGGGAATTTCCGAACGTATTTCCGGGAGAATTGCCAAGACTACCCCCAGAAAGAGAAGTTGAAGTCACCATAGAGATATTGTCTAGGGTGTCTCCTAAAGCCTAACCACCATATAGAATGGCCCCAAAAGAATTAGATGAGTTGAAAATTCAATTGCAGGAGCTTTTAGACAAATGGTCCATACGACCAAGCAACTCACCTTGGGGGGCACCTGTATTATTTCTGAAGAAGAAAGATGGAACGTTAAGGCTTTGCATAGATTATCGTCAGCTGAATAAAGTGACGGTAAAGAACAGATATCCACTTCCACGGATAGATGATTTTTTTGATTAGTTGAAGGGTGCCAAAGTATTCTCAAAGATTGATTTAAGATCAGGATACTACCAAATGCGAATCAAGGGGCAAAATGTGTCGAAAACTGCATTCAGAACTCGCTACGGACACTTTGAGTTCTTAGTGCTACCCTTTGGATTAACTAATGCTCCAGCACTTTTAATGGATTTAATGAACCGAGTATTCCAACCATACCTTGATAAGTTTGTTGTCGTATTCATCAATGACATCTTGGTTTACTCCAAATCCTATGAGGAGCATGAACAACACCTGAGACAGACACTACAGACTCTGAGGAGTCGCAATTGTATGCCAAGTTGGATAAATGTGACTTCTGGTTAAAAGAAGTTACCTTTTTAGGGCATGTGGTGTCTTCAAAAGGCATTTTTATGGACCCTCAGAAGGTGGAAGCAGTTTTGAAATGGGAAAAACCTACTACGGTAACTGAAATTCGTAGTTTTCTCGGATTGGTAGGGTATTATAGAAGATTTATCAAAGGGTTTTCAATGATAGTAACTCCACTGACATGACTCACTAGGAAGAACATAAGATGGGAGTGGTCAAAGGAGTGCGATGAGAGCTTTCAAGAATTGAAGAGAAGACTTACTACTGCTCCCGTACTAATCCTTCCATCTGGAACAGAAGGCTTTGTAGTCTATAGTGATGCTTCAAGAAAAGGATTGAGTTATGTTCTAATGCAACATGGAAAAGTAGTTGCCTATGCATCGAGACAACTGAAGACTCATGAAGTCAACTACCCAGTTCATGACTTGGAATTGGCAGCAGTAGTTTTTGCTTTACGAGTATGGAGGCACTACTTATACGGATCCCGGGTTCAAATTTTCACGGATCATAAGAGCCTTAAATATCTAATGTCACAGAAAGAGTTGAATATGTGACAACGGAGATGGGTAGAATTAATTAAAGATTACGACTGCATTATAGATTATCATCCAGGAAAAGCGAATGTAGTCGCGGATGCTCTTAGGGGTGGACCAACGACTTGGAATGAGGAAACCATGATTGGACTAAAGAGATTGGGAGCAATATTAAGTGTTAGTCCGGAAGGATCCTTAATGGCTCAACTAAAGGTGAAGTCAGGATATCGAGAGCAAATATTAGAGGCACAACAACTTGATGATGAGGTGTTAAAAGTAGGAATCAAACTGGAATCGGGGGGTGGAACTCTTTTTCGAATGGGTGATGATGGACTAGTGATGTTGGGGCGACGTATGTATGTGCCTGACAACAGAGCCCTTAAACAAAAGTTACTATGAGAGGCTCACGAGTCTAAGTTCACTATACATCCAGGTAGTACTAAGATGTACCAGGATCTAAAACAGTACTACTGGTGGCCAAATATAAGAAAAGAAGTGGCTAGTTACGTGGAAAATGTAGTATTTGCCAACAAGTAAAAGTAGAACACCGAAAACCAGCAGGGCTACTACAACCATTAGCAGTCCCTAAGTGGAAGTGGGAGATGATCACAATGGACTTTGTGTCAAGACTACCCAGAGGAAAGAGGGGAAATGATCCAATCTGGGTCATTGTGGATCGACTAACTAAGTCTGCCCTCTTCCTACCAGTAAAGATGACATATCCAGGTTGACAAGTTGGCTAAGATTTATGTGAACGAAGTTGTAAGGCTTCATGGAGTCCCAACATCAATTGTTTCAAACCGAGACCCAAGATTTACTTCACGTCTCTGGCCGAGCATACAACGTGCTTTAGGAACAAATTTGAGTATCAGTACTGCCTTTCATCCATAAACTGATGGCCAATCTGAAAGAGTTATTCAGATCTTAGAAGATTTACTAAGGGCATGTGCTTTGGAATTTGGTGGAAACTAGGAGAAGCACTTGTCACTAGTAGAATTCATGTATAACAACAGTTATCAGACAACAATAGGAATGGCCCCATTTGAAGCTCTTTATGGTAGAAAGTGTAGGACTCCCTTGTGTTGGGAAGAAGTTGGGGACAAAAAGCTATATGGAGCAAAATTAGTGCAAATCGCTATTGAAAAAGTGAGGATTATTAAGGATCGAATGAAGGCGGCTCAGGATAGGCAGAAGAAGTATGCAGATATTCGAAGAAGACCACTTGAATTTTGTCCTGGAGATAAAGTATTTCTGAAAGTAGCACCATGGAAGCACATGCTAAGATTTGGCATGAAGGGAAAGTTAGCCCCGAGGTTCATTGGACCATTTGAAATCCAAAAACGTATCGAACCTGTAGCATATGAAATAAACTTGCCCGCATAGTTGGCCAAGGTTCACAATGTAGTCCATGTTTCTTTGCTGCGAAAAGCCGATGTACACCCTTCAAGAGTGTTACCTCAAGTGCTACTGGAGGTAAAAGAAGACTTAACACTTGAGGTAAGACTGATAAAGATAATCGATTGGGGCGAGAAAGAACTTCATAATAAGAAAGTTCCCATCATCAGAGTCTTATGGCGAAGCTCACAAATCGAGAAAGAGGCATGGGAGAGAGAATCAGAAATGAGACGAAAATTCCCCGACTTGTTTATAAATTCAGGTACATCACTCAAATTTCAAGGATAAAATTTCTATTAGGAGGGGAGAATGTAAACCCCAAGAAAAAAAAAAGTGAAGAAATTCATGCATATGGTTAAATAAAAAAAAATAGGAATTTAGAAATTTTTGAATATGAATTTTCGGGTGAAATAATGCGAGATATTATAATGAACCCGGTACTGTTGAGGGTTGGATTTAATTGAAGAAATAATAATAATAATAATAATAATAATACACTTAAGGGGAAACAAAAAGGGGCCTAAATGCAAATAAGGGAAAATATAGAGTATAAACACTCTCTCCTCACCAAAACAAGATCGGTAGGAACCATAAGGAGAGAGAATAGGGAGTTTTATACCCATTCTTGAGAAATCAAGAGAGAAACACTAACATTTCGAGAACCCATCCAAGATTTAGAGCTTATAGATGGGATAAACACTTGAGAGCAAAGGATTACCAAGAAATTGAACAAGAAGAAAAGAAAGGAGGGAGTTGAAAATCTTCAATTGGTTGAAGATCAAGATCTTAATTTGTACCGGATAAGGTATTCTGAACATGATTTAAGAAAATATATATATATATATATATATATATATATATATATCATTTTTTAATTCGATAAAGAATTGATGCTTTGATATTGAATCATAGGTTAGGGTTCTTAGACATAAATTGGGGAAAAAGTATTTATTGTTGAGATTAAGTTAATTTATGTGTGTGGTATGTAGTTTATGAAAGTATTGTGTGAAGGGGAGGGGGAGACAACTCTGGACAGACTTGTCTCCTGACTTTCGGTGAGATTTTGAATAAAGGGATGAGGAAATTAGGATTGGATTCCTCATAAAAAAAATATAGATTTGAATGTTAGCTAACCAAGGAAACTGGTCTTGCTCAATTTAGAGATGTAGAACTCCAGTTATGGGTTACCAACAGAAACTGAGTCGTGACTGATTATGTAGGGTAGCAGGACTGATTTGTTGATGAGTAATTTTGACCATCTTAGAGGCAGAACTGGGTTCTCCTTCCTTAGAGAACTGGTAGCCTCGTGTCTTAGATTTCTAACGAGATAAATCTCACTTAAAATGGAGTTTTAGAACCTTAGATATAGTTAAAAACCTGATGAGTGTTCGGACAGTGACAGTTCAAAGTCAAACAATGACAATTGGAAATTGGACAGTGACAGTTCAAAGTGAGACAGTGATAATTAGAAATTGGACAGTGACAGTTCAAAATGAGACAGTGACAGTTGGAAATTAAATAGTGACAGTTGGAAATTGGACAGTGACATTTCAAAGTGAGACAGTGACATTTGGAAATTGGACAGTGACAGTTCAAAGTGAGACAGTGACAATTGAAAATTGGACAGTGACAGTTGGAAATTGGACAGTGACAGTTCAAAGTCAGACAGTGACAGTTGGAAATTGGACAGTGATAGTTCAAAACTAGACAGTGACAGTTGGAAATTGGACAGTAACAATAGACTTTCACGTGAATACTATAAATAAGAATATAAAAGAATTGAGTCATATGAACACTTACACATTGAGATACTAACTCTGAAAATATATATGAGATATGTATGTATGTTATTATGAGGAAATGAACATGCATAAAAAGTAACATATGAGTAATGGATGAATATGAATTCTCTATAATATCGGCTTGAAGGAATCATAACCAAAAAACTTCCTTGTGATTCAGGAGGAGCAACCAGGATTGGATCTTCTGTTAGGGGAGGTCGCGAGACAGGCGAAGCAGGTGCGTGAGTTTTCCTCCTATTTGCACTTATATAATTTAAAATTTGTCTGGTGTATGCAGTTACATTAAGTATCGTGTTCAATATAAATAAAATCTAGCGTAAATACAAGATTAGCTTCGGCAAATGGCATCCGTGATAAGATTGTATCCGTGATAGGATTGCCGGGATGTGATTTACAAGATTAGCTTCGGCTAATGGCATCCGTGATAGGATTGTCGGGATGTGAATTACAAGATTAGCTTCGGCTAATGGCATCCGTGATAGGATTGCCAGGAAATGAATTACAAGATTAGACTTTGCAAGGTCACCCAGTGTATGCAAGTAAATAAGATTATTCATCTAAGAATATACAAATGAGTATTAATTGGGTTCAAAAGATTTACAAGCAAATTATAAGTTCCTTGTTAGAATTCTCATGGATTCGATAGAAAGTTAATACTTCATTCGTATTCATTACATGAGCATAAATATATTTTTTATCAACATAATGGTATGTTTATTTATGTACAGGTCCATCAAACATCCAGGAAGATCCTTAGTTTAGGACTCTACTTTATGATGCTTATGTAAATATTTAACTTAAGCAAAAGGGAATTAACGTGATATGTAGTATACATTTGTGTAAACCTTGATGTAATTATAAAAGTTCAGCTTAGCATTTTGTATTTTAGTTATCTTGTAATTAACCCTTTTGAAACATTTAGGGACACTTATTAGGTTGTAAATATTTTCTTTGCATGTCAATATTCCTTTTCTTTTAAATTTTATGATATGATGTTTGGACTATGTTCATATTTATCTTACTCGTGTATGTGTATATATATATATATATATATATATATATATATATATATATATTGTGTGGAATTATGAGGTTTGATATAAGGTCCGGAATTATGGGACCTTGTGATGGTGGGTTGATTGAGTAAACTGATAGTAGTCGATAACTTGGGATGTCCTAAATGCAAACGAAACTCTGCCGAATTTTTGAAAAAAAAAAAGAAAAAAAAATTTACCCTAAAATAAAGAGGATATGTTGGAATTTTTTACATTGATCGAGTCGTACAGTTGGACTGTTACATATAATTTGTGTTTGGGCTTTTCTTTTTTAATAGTGAATCATTTTCCCTTTCCCATATTGGAGCCCTGCATTTAATTAATGATTTATTCCTTTGAATTCAATTCCTATTTGTTGGAATGACTCAAAGTGACTTAGGCTGTAGTGGCAAAATTGGGGGTAGTTTGTGGAGACCTTCTTGCTTTCTTAGATAGAAACAAACTTTTACCTGGTCCCATTCTAGGCCCTTTTAGACGATCAAATATAAATTATTAATGTGATTGACAATTGAAGCATTGATCTTTAAGTCTGCTCTGTCCTACAATGTTTTTGCTAGTAATGATGCCTTAAAACCATGGTTATAAATCAATGCTATTTTATCTGCCCGGAACATTGAAAATCAATGTGAAAAGGAAAATTAATGATGAAAAGTGTCTTCAAAGTGTAAGATTTGGTTGTGGTTGAGTGATCATTGTCATTGTTATCACATTTTGTTCTTGGTTTTGTTACTTTGAATTTTGGTTATTGTGTGATGCAATGTCAAGATTTTATCTGGCGTTGCATGCTTGTAGTACTCATATGAAATCTGTTCCAGGTTCCAGGGGGCCATTCATCCGGCTAGGGGCAAATGTGCCTGCAAGAGCCGAGCGTGTAATGAGGACTACTGAAATGGATCGATATTCATCCGGCTAGGGGCAAATGTGCCTGCAAGAGCCGAGCGTGTAATGAGGACTACTGAAATGGATCGGTGCATGGGGGGTGGAATTAACAATTTTTAAATAAAAAATTTCATGTATGGTCATTTTTCATCAATTATTTTAAATTTTAAATCTTAACATTAAACGATGAAGAACCAACTCAAATGCTATCTCAACCAATAATTTCTTCCTAGAAAACCAATTTTTTCTAACTAAGATCAATGATTTTCATCTTTTGGAGAATACATCAAAGAAGTGAGAAAAAAAAAATGAAACAATATTCATCAAAAGTTGTAACTTGAAAATATAAATTACATCATGGATAATAACCAAAGGAAATGTGTATTCTTACCAAAAAGCCTTAAATATCTAATATTTGTTTTTATTAAAGATGATATTTAATTTTTTAGATTAAATAATAATAATAAAATAATTAAAGATAATATTTAATCTCATAAATTAAATATAATAGAATAAAAATAACAAAATGAAATATTTGTTCTTACCATCAAGTCTTAAATGTAGGCTATGTCCTTGCAGCTTCGCAAATAAAAAGTCACTCCATTGCTTAGGTGTAGACGCTATGATTGAACCACAATGAGGATGAGGAAGCAGATGATATGGCAGTGGTGAAGGCATCACTGTATCTCTTCCCACTTCTGACTCTTCAAATGAATCTAACTTCCCTGCGATCACATGGACCCCACATTCTTTAATGTGTACGGGGTAGAATGGAAGACCCTTGCGCACTGCATGCTCCATTGGTTGTGAAGAAATGTATAGTTCCAATTCGTCATCTGCACAGTAATCTTCCATTGCCATTTCACTTCTACTCATGTATCTTATCCATCCCTCACTTCCTGATGTTCTTTTAAACAATTGAATACCGTTGCTTTTATTTCTTAGAATAATAATAATGGGAGTGTTGTAGTAATAAAATGGATGGACAACCCAAAGAACTAAGCCTTGGAAGGCTGGAGGTATATGGAATGACAATGAGCATCCTTCTCCACTGTAGCTCATCCAATTTGGCATCTCACCACGAATGTGGACAATACGATAGCGATGACGACCGTTGCACATTGCCTGTATAAATATATTATCATTAAATCAAGAAATAAAAAATAAAACCAATCAGACTTTAAATATTTAATAAAAAATATTATTAAATATAATATTTATTTTTTAGATTAAATAAGAAAAATAAAAAATATTATTAAATATAATATTTATTTTTTAGATTAAATAAGAAAAATAAAAAATATTATTAAAGATGATATTTATTTTTTAAAATAAAATAATAATAATAATGATTATTGCCTGTATACATATTGATTTTAAAGAATGCTGAGATTTTAGACATTAATCAATATATGTGCCAATTGTTTGTGTTTATTTTTTTGCAAGAGAGACTGAAAGAAAAAGTACCTCAACAACACTCTTCTGTAATTTATTTGGTGAATGACGGCGGTGAATCCAGTTATCAACAACCCAAATACACCAGAAACTATTATTTAGACCTTCAATGCCCTGAATCTCTTCTAACGAATGACTTTCCCCTATATCTATTAATAGACATTTTTTTGACTTGATTGGTATTCTTACTCTTTCCAATGATTTGCATTGAGTTGCACTGAAATAGCATAAACTTGAGGGAAGATCTAGGATTGATACAAGATGTTTGCATCCTCGAAGAATCAAGGTCTCTAGCTTGGGAAGGAAGCCGATCCCAGAAGGCAGGCTAGAGAATTTGTTTCCGCTTAGATCCAATTGTTCTAGAGAGGACAAACCACTGAAATCAACACGGTTAGTTGCACGATCAGTCAAACCATAATTAGAAAGCTCCAGACATTTCATAAGGAAAGATATTGGCAGCCAACGTTTCCAATTCAAAACACCCGCTGAAATCAAAGAAGAACTTGGTGGAGCTGAACTGTATCCACGTAATGATAACCTTCTGACATGCTTTAATTGTCCAATTGAAGAGAGAAATTTCTCATTTTCAATCCCATTGGCTAGTAGCTCAGTTAAGGATTCCATATCACCCATACGTTCTGGCAATTTCTCAAGTTGTGAACACCCAGAAATATTAAGAGTTTCAAGAGACTTTACATTGCCAATGCTTTCAGGGAGAATCTTCAGACTCCAACATCCCTCTAGGTTCAAGTAAACGATACTCGTCAAATTTTCAATAGATTGATGCACCTCAACTAAACTCGAGCAACCTTTCAGAATTAGTTTCTCTAGACTTGAACTGTGCAAGGCTGGTGTTTTAATAAGGTGCTGAGAATGACTGAGATTAAGGATTTTAAGCTTGTCGAGAATCTGTTATAATAGAGAGAAAAATAATGAAAATTAATCATAGAAAGTCATAACATGTAAATATAAATTACATACTGGAAACATTTTGGGGATTGTAGCATGTTTCGTACCTTTTTTCCTTTCCATAATTCTTTGAGGTTACTATACTGCATATCAAGAACAGCTACATTGTCCAAGGTAAAATCAGATGGAAAACCTTTCAAAGGACATTCATGCCAACAAATCCACATCAACTCTTTAGAAAGCAGTTTGAAGGATCCGGTGAGATGTACTCCATTGATTTGGAGTAAATTTAAGCATTTCATTTCTGCAAATGATCCTGTGCCAAGTGATCTAGCTGCTGATGCTTTGACATTCAGTACAAGACCCTCTACAACATCCGTACCCTAAAAAAAAACAATACAACTTTAATACAATTATTTGTAATAAGTTTGACTAGAAAATACGCTTGAGCTCTTACCTTCTGGTGGTCAAGTACATTCCATGCATCGTCTTTATTCCAAATTCTGGTCCTTTTTCCAGGATGCAAGGGAGACGCTTTACAAACGACCTCCCTTCCCATGTCTCGTAATAGATCATGCATGGCTACCATCTCTCCATATAACTGCTTTTCATCTTTAATGTTACACCTATGAAATTGAATCAGAGACCTTTTACGGAGAGTTTTCAAAACAACTTCTGGATTGAGACGGCAACGGGCTCCTAGCACTTTTGCGACGTATTCTTTCTCTATACCAATAAAGAAGCATGCAATATCAAGGAATGCTCTTTGTAGTTCACCATCAAGTGCGTGATAACTTATTAGAAGCTTTCCTTGAATATCTTGGTTTGGAATTCTGCTCAAGTTGTCAATTTCACTTTCCCATTCACCTCTGTTTTTCCCGTACAGAAGAGCTCCTATAACCTCAAGAGCTAAAGGAAGTCCTCCACAGTAACCAACGGCTTTCTTCGAAAGCTCAATGTAATCTTCTGCTGGCTTGGTGTCCTTAAAGGCATGCCTGCTGAAAAGCTGAAGGGACTCATCTGGTTTCAATTCTTTGATCTGATATGTTTGATCTGCTTCACGAAGAAGATTTGAATCTCTAGTTGTAATAATTACTCTACTTCCGGGACCAAACCAACTTCGATCTCCCATCAAAGCTTTTAGCTGGTCCTGATGAGCAACATCATCAGCAACAACAAGAACTCTTTTACGACAAAGTCGCTCTTTGATCAGAACCTTTCCTTTATCATCACAATTGATGTTCGCAGCATCTTGTTTTAAAATATCATGAAGAAGTTGCTTTTGTAAAAGAGCCAGACCATTGAATTGTTTTGATGTTTCATTGATATCCGAAAGAAAACAGCTTCCATCGAATCCATTGCAGAGTTGATTAAATACAACTTTTGCTAGAGTCGTCTTTCCTATTCCTGGCATCCCATGTATGCCCACAATGCGTACATCATCTGTTGCAGTACTTAGAAAGTCATAAATATCGTGAGCAAGATCCATACCTACCAGGTGCTCAGGAACATATAAGCACTCGCGACGTAATTTATTCAACACATCCTTGATAATCCCTTTGATAAATTTTGCTTCATGCCTGCTCACAGAAAAAAAGCAAGTCATCGATAGCAAGTCAATTAAGTATGATAAAAAGAAATCTTTTATTACTTCACATTGAAAAATGTAATGTAAAATTACTCCATAAACGTGTGCAAGTGAATCTTAGAGAGAGAAGGAATACCCATTTGCCATATCATTGAGACTCCATCCAGATAGGTTTCCGGCATCCTCAAGAGCTTTTCTCCACTCCTTCACCAACTTCTCTTCAAAACGCTCTTCATGTTTAACAAATGCTTCTGCAAAACTGCCATTCTGTTTTCTCACATATGAAGGATCAATGTCATAGAATATAGGAAGAACAATCTGACCGGTTTTCCTGTTTTTGCACTTAAGAATCTCTACAAGTTCATTTAGACACCATCTAGAAGAAGCATATCCTTTTGAGAAGACAACTATGGATATCTTTGATTCTCGAATTGCCTCGAGAAGATGCTCGGAGATTTCTTCTCCTCTACGAAGTTCATCATCATCTCGAAAAGTGTGGATTCCTACTTGGACTAAGGCAGTATATAGATGATCCACAAATGTCTTGCGAGTATCTTTTCCTCTAAAACTCAGGAAGACATCATAGGCCCCTTCTGGTCTAGAACGAGAAGACTCTGGCTCTGTCATTTCAGCTGCAGAATTTAAGGAACAATCAATTAGCAATTGCTGATACATGTGAAGTGATCATTGAAGATAATACAGCAATTTAAGCTTAATAATGAGAGAGCATTAGACAACAGCAACTGCAGTTAAACATGAAACAAGCAAAGCTTTCACATTATTGTTATTGGTAAAGACATGAAATTAAAACAAGAAAGAAGCAAAGAAGAGTTAGCCATATATACCTCTGTATAACAAAGAGTTAGCTATGAAATTGTAGCAATCGGAGAGAGAAGTTTTGCAAGTGAAGTTATTGAATCGCAGAAATGGGGTGTTCAAATCGAATCCGCAGTTCATGTATATATAGACACACACATCTGCCTTTGCTGGCTTTATTTATTGCGAGTGGTTCCAAAGTATTACACGTTGGAAAGAATGTGTAATGAAAAAACAATTATTGAAACTTTGAAGTAAAATAGTAAAAGTTGGAAAAATATCAAACAAGACTCTTATTGGTAATTTCGTGGTAGGTGCAGATCGATTGAGTATCGGTTAGAAAATATGTTTCCTTGCAAATTATTAGCAATGCAATAATTGTCAAAGAATAAATTATTGAGCTGGAATTTAGAGTGGTAACTTTCGTGGTGGAGTCTGAGTGTTCTTTGGAGTACGGTTGAATTGATTTTCTGAAATAATATCCACACGATAACAAGGGACGAAAAGATATCTTTATTTGGGATGTTTGTCGATATTGGGATTTTTTTTCCACATTTATCTTTATTTTCCACAGCTGAAACGTTTTTTCCATGAAGCAGCTGCGCGCATGCCAAGAAAATGAGAAAATACAAAAGGAAAATAAGAGAAATTCTTGAAGCTTGGGACTTTAGTGCTCGCCTACGAAAGTTGAAAATCATATTTCAGGTTTATCACCATGAAATTTCCTGTTTAAATTACTAGAAATTCCTCGTGAAATTTCCTGGCAATGCAAGGCAGGAATAGTAGAGTCAACCTATAGACTAATCAAATAATATATTCAAATCAAATAAGCCTCTATGTTAATAATTCATTCAAAAAAGTTGTACAATATTTTTATTATTTGGTTCATGGAAAACTTTTTAATTATATATTAAAACCTAGCATTATGTAAGGATATTTGACTTCATTCTATTCTTCGAACTTCTTCTCTACATATATTATAATAGGAACTGGTACCATTTATTCAAACTAATTCCTATTTACTTGTTGCTATTATTTAATTTGTTATTGCTATATATATATATATATATATATATATATATATATATATATATCAGAAAAATAATTTTTTTATATATATAATTTATCTACTAACATGATAAAAAAAATAAAAGGAAATTGAGAAAGTATGTTTTCTTGCAAATTATTA
This sequence comes from Populus tomentosa, assembly GCA_018804465.1. NCBI lineage: Eukaryota > Viridiplantae > Streptophyta > Magnoliopsida > Malpighiales > Salicaceae > Populus > Populus tomentosa. The sequence continues at coordinate 5,968,384 of CM032005.1, forward strand.
GCAATGCAATAATTGTCAAAGATAAAAGGTAAGCTTACATAAAAGGTGATCGATATTGATCATATTTGGTACTTTGGTTGAACTATTTTTCAAAAACATTTAGATTAATTTTTAGTCTTAGATTTTTTTTAAAAAAATTATTTTAATATATTTTAAATAATTTTTTTTAAAAAAAAAACCTTACTTCCCTCCCGGACAATAATATTGATTTTCCACACGGTAAATTAACAAGACCATTTCCATGCAATTGTTTAATCTGATACTGTCAAAATCAAATGGTATAAATTTCCAAAAGAGACTGATTAAGCAAAAAGTTATGACTTCCCTGCAATACTCTTACAGATATTCTGAAAGTAGTAGATATTATTTAGATTTTGAGTTTTTTAAGGAATAGTACAGTTCAAAAAAAAATTAAAAGTGTTTTTTAAATATTTTTTAAGAAAATATTAAATTAGTATTTTTAAATATTTTTTTTATTTTTAATGTACTAAAATAAAAAATAATTTTTAAAAAAATTATTATTTTAATATATCTTTAATTAAAAAGCGTATTGCATCCAAGGTTGTGAATTTCGTTCCGTTTCATCTAGAATGACCAAAAAAAATTTTTATCAATTCAAAAAATAAAATAATTTTTATCTTATTTTAAAATTTAGTTTCTGATTTTTTCAGCTAAATTTCAACCGTAATATCTCAATTTCATCTCCCTTACGAAATCAAGCTTTTACTGTATATTCACACAGTGAAAAACTGACCTTTAGTATTGTTTCCTTTGCGCTTTTTATTTATTTATCTCTCTATATTGGAAGTTTGAAAAACTTTATGACAATAATATGCTTTCACACTTTGAATGTCGGCGAAGCGATAGGATTGCGATGGTCCTCATGGACTGCTACTGCTTTTGCTTCTCACTGATAGCTATGCCAAAAACTTTGTGCTATTTTTCACATCAACAAATTAGATTATATAGTTACCTAACAAATAATAAAATGAATACCTTGAACTCTTTTTATTATTATTATTATTTTATTTTTATAGCCTAAATTAATACCCAATTACTTTTTTATGAAGAAAAATTAATTTATATTATTGTTAACATAATTTTTCAAATTAAAGCATTTTTAATTGAAACCTACACAATTACGCATTGAAATTTACTTATCCGTAATTCCATGGTAGACGCAGATGTTACTTAAAGTTTCCATGATAAAAAGAAAATAGAAGGAAATTGAGAAAGTTTCTTACAAATTATTAGCAAAGCAATAATTGTCAAAGAGCAAGCAATAATCGCTAAAATAAATTATTTAGCTGTAATTTAGAGTAGTAATTTCGTGGTGGTTGCTGAGGAAGCATAGGTGTGTTTTGAAGTCTAGTAAAATTATATTTTTAAAAGATTTTAAATTTTTTTATTGTTTTAAATTATTATTATTTTTTATTTTTCTAATATATGATATTAAAATAATTTTTTTATAAAAAGTAATATTTTAATACATTTCAAAAATATTTTGAAATATAATATCTATTCCACTCTCAAATTAAATTGTATATATCTTGTTTTATAGCATCTAATAGTTTTTTTTTTTTTTTTACGACTAAAGCAGTGTGAAACGTTGAAAGAAGGTGTAAATTAAAATCATGTTACTTCTAAGATCGAAAAATAGCATCTAATGGTATATATCTTGTTACTTTTAATAAATTCAAATGATGTACAGTACATCCATTAAAATCATTTTTCTTCCTACAGAGTGCAGATCCTCTGCAAAGTTTCCACAACAACTGGGTCCACGTGTTACTGATACCAAACTCTTCCAAGCTATTGTTGACCAATGTACAGAAAACACAAAAAAGAAAAAATCAAACAGAGATTTTGCTTCAACTCCATTATTGTTTTTTCTTGAACCGTTCCTCTCTGTGCTATTACTGTAACAATTTATTAAAGCAGTGTAAAGCGTTGAAAACATGGGTATTATGAAGTGACATAAAATTGTGTGTTTGTAATAAGAGTATGTCAATAATTAGTGATATATGTTATAATTTAATTCTTTACCTTTCATTTTAAAAACATGGTTATAATATATTCAAATAAAATTAGCCAAACAGGGACCCAAAACAGTCCCTCCGTTAACAATTCATGCAAAAGAGTTATACAATATTTTATTATTTAGTTCAGGACAATACCAGAAATTCGCTAAATACCAACGGAATCCCCGACAGAATATTTCTGTCGGTATTTTTTGGTCGAAATTACGGACGGAAAGTTCAGAATTAATGAAAAAAGGGCGGGTACCTGAGGCGGAGGTTTTGGCGAGTGATTTTTCCGACAGAATCACCGATGGATTCAAACCCTGGGACCCGTACGGGTGACGTGACCGGTTTACCGTAAAAAATACCGACAGAATCACCGGCGGATTTGAATGCCAGATCCGTACGTGTGACGTGATAGGTGCACCGTCAAAAAATACTGACGGAATCACCGAGGGATTTGAAAAAAGCGGTTCGTGCGGTGATGTGTCGATTCCCCGTGACAGTTAGCGACGGATTCACCGACGGTGTTATACTGTCGGTGAGTCCGTCGGAAAAAGTGAATATATGGCTGCCCTGCCGACACTCTCCTCCCCCATTTCTCCTTCTTCTTCCTAATCCTAAGTCTCCCCATCTGCAAATAACCAGCCCCCCCTCGCCCCCAAATAAAAATCTTTCTCATCTCAGCAGTTGTATTTCTTGAAGTTTTGTGGTCACAGCATCCGTGTTTTGATTTACTGACGGATTTTATCAATTTTTGTAAGTAATTCTATCTTTTTAAATTTTAACATTTAAATGTCAATTTTATTGTGTTTTTAGTATATGTATTTTTATTAGTAGATGTACATGTTTTATTGTTATTTCTCAAACAAACTTGTAGTTTATTAATGTATAATTTTATACCTGTTATGGTTTGTTTTAGATTTTGTAAGATTGTATTTGTTTGTAAATTGTTAAAACTTTGTGGAATTACCCAATTACATGTTATGTTTTGAAATAATTAATAGCTTGCTTAATGGGTCCTTTTTAAGTTTTATCGATGGTATTGCAGAGTGGTAATTTCTGTTAATTATATATATATATATATATATATATATATATATATATATATATTAATTTGTATGGACATTGATAAATGATTGTTGCACGTCCAAAAATCCGCGCGGCATCGGGCTGACGATTTTTATCGTTTGTTGCGTTTGCTTGAACTGGTTCGTTGGAGTCGCCACCTAGTAATTTATTGAAGGCTACTAGGAAACCGGATGTACTGGTCTGTCAGAGATCGCGGGTAAGGGATTGGTTGTGGTTAGGGAAGGTATTAGCACCCCTAACGCACCCTACCTGAGGTAAGCTGCTTCGCGAATTTGATGCGTTAAAGAAGTTTTAATAATTGTCTTTTCATTAGAAATTAGAAATACAACTTACGTATAAGTTAATAAATCTTGACCGTGATCCAATCAAAATATTAAATTCTTCTTTAATCCTTGCAATTTTATTATAAAAAAATAAAAACATTCATAAAACAAATATAAACACACACATACACTTTCACTATTTTTGTTTCTTTTCTTTTCTTTTCTTTTTCTTTTACATCCACAATACAAATACAAATTCAAAACAAATAAATAAAAAATTACATTAATTAATTTAAAAATTACAAAATAGTCCCTAAAACTCCAGAAATTGCATTGAAGACCTTCTAACGCCGCAGCAACACTGGCGACGCGTCTCCCCATGCGCCACGGCCACTGGCGGCCCATGGGTTCACGCGCCGCCGCAAGTAACTGGAAACAGAGGGATCTGGTTCGGCTTCCCTCCTTCTTCCTTTCCTCGTCGGCGGTGACACCCACCGTCACCTGTAAAAGCATGAAAACCTAACAAACAGTCGATTTTAACCCATTTTTAGTTTAGATCTGCTTCTCTCCCTTCTCATTTTTAGATTTGCTCATCTCTGCATATTATTTTGGTTTCCTCTTCTTCTGTTTCAGCTGGCCGGAGGTTGTAGGGGGAGCTGTCGGTGGTCTGTTGAAGGAGGAGCCCGGTTGCGGTGCTGAGGAGATCGGGTTTGTGGCCGGCTACTGTGGTCGATCTGTGCAGGGGGGACGACTCCATGGTTGGCCCGGAGAAGGAGACCGTGGCTGAGGCAGAGACGAAAGCAGCTAACGAAAATAGGCCGGCAGCGGGGGAGAAGAGTTGTGGCTGGTTCTCCGTGGGAACAAGAGAATGGTGTTGTTGGGTCTGTGGGTAGCGACTGGTTCGGGGTTGACTGGTTTTTCAGGTAAGAGGGGGAAGATTTGTGGCGGTGATTTGAGGGGAGATGGCGTTCGGCCAGGTGAGGGAGGAGAAGATGAAAATTAAAAAAAAGGGTGGTTAGGGGGGCCTGGCAGCAGCTCTGGTTGAAAATAAAATTGAAGGGGAGGAGGAGGAGGTTGTGTGTGGTTGCAGCGGCCGGGAAGGAAAAACGAGGAGGATCTGTGGAGGGGTTGTTGTGATGTCGGTGACAAGGCTGGCAGCCGATTGAGGGAGAGGAGAAAAATCCCTAGGTGGGGGCTGTTGGTTCGGTTCGCAGGCCAAGGGAGAAGGAAGGGAAGGAAAAAAAATGTTTTGAGGAAAAAGAAAATTCAAACTGGGGGGGGTGGCGGCTCAGTGAGCCCAAAAAAAAAAACAATCCAGCGGGGGGTGGCTGGTGTGAAAGAAAAAGTTTTTTAGGGTTAGGGTTTCTGTGTTTTTTTTTCTTTTGAAAGTGCCAAAATTACCCTTGTATCAAAATTGCCACCCCTCCTTTAAATGTGTTGAGAAGACTGGTATTTATAGGTGAAATATTGCTAGGTTTTTCAACTTGGTCCCTCAACTTCTTTATTTTTGTAAATTTTGATTTTTCTTATTTTTTGTATTTTTTTGAAAACGAGCAATATCAACGTCGACTCAAATAAGGAAAATCAATAATTTAAAAAATGACAGGTGAAAAGTTGAACGCGTTCGAAAATATTTTTTTTTTGAAAATTTAATTTTTTTTTAGACGACACTGAAAATGCTAAAATGACGAGAACATATTAAAAAACATATTTTTTTGTATTTTCATTGTTTTTCTCTATTTTTGGATTTTTTGAGAATATATCAAAAACATAGGTCAAAAATTGGGTAGCAACAATGATAATGAATATTTAATATTTATGAGAAGTTGTGATTGGTTTGTTGGATAATTTCGAGGTAAAGTAATATATTTACAAGTTTATTTACCTAACTTAGTTAATTAATATATACATGATGTCATCATAATTTTATAGAGGTTCGATAGAAGTCATGGATGATCGTTCATGGATGTATCTAGATTCACCCCAAGGATTGCTGAGGATGGATTATTGTAATAGGGTTCAGGGTTTTATTAATTTCGCAATATCTATTTCTAGAAATTTTACTGGAGGCGGTATTAGGTGTCCATGCAGGAAGTGTCAAAATAAAAAGTATCTGCATCCAGATGTTGTAATGATGCATCTTTTACATAAAGGGTTTGTGGAGGATTACCAATGTTAGTATGCACATGGAGAGGTATTTGTTAGTAATAGGAGAATGAGAGAAACGGTGGTTGGGTCAACTTCTAGTGGTAGCAACGTGCATGAAGCGACAAATGACAACACTAATCCTTACAGAAACATGGTTATGGATGCAATGAGAATGAATCAAGGTAATGTCAGTCAATGTCCAATCGTAGAAGAAGAACCTAATGCAGAGGCAGCTAGGTTTTTTAATTTGTTGAAAGATTCTGACGAACCATTATGGGATGACTGCACAAACCACAGTAAATTATCGGCCGTGGCACAGGTGTTCACCATCAAGTCAGATCACGGGCTGAGTGAGGCCGGGTATGACAAAATTATTGATTGGGCAAGAAGCATTTTACATGAATGGAACAGCTCAAAGAGAACTTCTATGCTGCGAAGTCCATGATGAAACCCCTCGGTTTAGGATACCAGAAAATTGACATGTGCCCTAACTTCTGCATGTTATACTACCTTGAAAATGTTGAGATGACCGAGTGCATGACATGCGGGCATTCGTGTTACAAACCTAGAACTGGCAGGGGAAAGACTCTAGTGGCGTATAAAAAACTTAGATATTTCTCGATCACACTTAGACTGCAGAGGTTATTCATGTCACGAAGGACTGCTGAGCACATGACATGGCACCAAACACATGATGCGGTTGATGGTGTGATGGTGCATCCTTCTGACGGTGAAGCGTGGAAATGCTTTAACAGTGTGCATCCTGAAGAATGGATATGTTTTCCATACTGAAGAATACAGGCAAGGAAGAAAGACATACAACTGCGGTGTTTGTGTTAAAGGATCCAAAAGTAGTGAGTTAGAAGTTGACTACTATGGTAGATTAGAAGAGGTTGTCGAACTACAATATCATAGCGAGCAGAATACAATGTTTTTATTCAAATGCTATTGGTATGACACGACGGACAGAGGAATTAAAGTTGATACGCACCATGGTCTGGTCAAAATCAACTCAAAAGCTAGACTCCGCAACATAAACGATGTCTTTGTTTTCGCAAAGCAATGTCAACAAGTTTATTACACATACACCCCTTCATTTAGAAAGGATCGATCAAGAGTTGATTGGTTGTCCGTTTTAAAAACGAAACCACGAGGTCGTGTCGAGGTTGTTCAGGATGAGAACGAAGAAACAAGTGTGTGGGATGAAGTCTTTCAAGTTAGTGAGTTGGTTGAACCATATCGAGTTGCTCCTTTGATTGAATTGGAAGAAAATTCAAATTTTCGTGTTTCCAATGATAGTCTTATTGATGTTGACGTAGAGGAGTTGAACGTTGTTTTGAGCTCTAGCGGAAAAGCAAATGTCGATGAAGAAGATGATATCCATATTGAAGATTGTGATGAAGGTGATGACTATTTAATTGATGATGAAGAAGAAGATAATTCTGACTAACTATCAAAACGAAGCCCTGTGTAAAACCCTTTTCTTCATGTAATTTACATTATGGATGATATATTTTGAAACATGAAATATATATTTATTGTTTAAGCACTGTTGCTATTGTTTTGTGCGATGGACAGGTAAATAGAAAATACAAACACAACACCTCTTGTACATTGAACAATCATCGACGTCCATACCGATGGACAGCAGTCCATCGGCATCTCACATAGAGTTCGAAAATAATTACACCGAAATGCCACAATCACTGACGTCCATACTGACGGATAACAGTCCGTCGGCATCTCACAGAGAGTTCGAAATTAATTACACCGAAATGCCACAATCACCGATGTCCATACCGACGGACATAAGTCCGCTGACATCTCACAGAGAGTTCGAAAATAATTACACCGAAATGCCACAATCACCGACATCCATACCGACGACTTTATCGACGTCCATACCGACGAAATTTATCCGTCAATAAGTTGTCGGTGGCAAATTTTACCGACAAAAATACTGACGGAATGCGCGAATTCCAAAGGGTGTGAATTGAATGCACCTCTGACTATGTCAGATTACCGACGGAATCACAGACAGACCGCGAAAAATTTGGAGCGCAATTAAAAAATTCGGTGCGAAATTCAAAACTTACTGACGAATTGTTTACTTGTTACCGACGGATTTAAAAAAAAATAATAATATTTTTTTAATATCCGTCGGTAAATCTGCCATATAACCTATAACTTCCAGCGCCCGCCGCTTCCCCTAATTTTTTCTTCTCCTCCGCTGCCCTGTAATTTTCAGTTTTTTGCTCTCAATCCTTCAAGGCTTTCACCTTAAATCTCTTGCAAGATTTAAATAAAGGTATGTGGTTTTTTCTATTTTATTTTATTTTATTTTATTTTAGTTGTAGTTGTAGTTGTTTTTATTTTTGTTATTTTGTTGTTTTGGTGTTTTTTTTTAATGTAGATAAAGTTTTGAATTAGACATATTATTAAGGTATGTATATTTCGTTCCTTTTCTTGATGTAGGTTTTTTTTTTGAATTTTTTGAATATTTTTTATTGTTGTGTTGTTATAATTGGTATTAGTTAATTTATTGGATGTTTGTTGTTAAAGTTGAATCTAACTTAGAATTAGTAATTGACTATGTTAGAATAATTAGTAATTTTACTTTATTATTGCATGATTTGTATTTAATTATTTCCATTGATTTTAATTGTTAGTCTATATATTTTTTTAATTTATTGAAGATAATTTATTGTTGTATTGCCATATATAATTATTGATTAATTTGTTGAATTAATATTGTTAATGTCGAATTTACCTTAGAATAATTTTATTGTTGTATTGCCATAATGAATATTTAATAATTTGTTGAATTAATATTGTTAATGTTGAATTTATCTTAGATTTAGTAATTGAATATGTTGGAAGAATTAATAATTTTACTCTAACTTGATGATTTGTGTTTAATTGTTTCTATTTATTTTGAATTTATAGTTTTGTTGTATTGACATAATTATTGAATAATTTGTTGAATTGTAATTGTTAATGTAGAATTTACCTTAGGATTAGTAATTGAATATGTTGGAATAATTAGTATAGATTGGGTCAATTGGTTGTGGCTATTGTTAATATTTGCAGATTTGTGGATTTGGGTAGTATCCAAGTATAGGGGAGGTGCTGCCGAATGTTTTTTAACATTTCAATTGAATTATATAATTATTTATATAAAATTGGTTAGATGCAGAGAATGAAAACCAGAGCTTCACGTCCGGTCGCATCTAGTTCGTCTAGCAGCGACAAAGACATTTCCTTAGGTGCCTCTCAAGAAGAGGCACCTACACCACTTGCATCGTCAGCTGATGCTGCCTCTTCCAACGATGCTTCACGTCGCAGAGGCGGCATGCCTTCGCAGCGTAATCGATGGACCCGCAAGTACGAAGCACAATGGAAGGACGATCTTTCAATGTAAGTTTGTTAATGTTTTAATTTTTTTTAAAAAAAAAAACAAATTTAAAACAAATTTATGAAGTCACTATTTAATTAATTTCAATTCTTTTCAGGTTCACAAACATTGAGGCCGCCCGAGTAATATCATCAGCGTTTAAAACGGTGATGGAGATTTCATTGTTTCAATGGAGTCAGATATCCAGGCATCCTGAATGGATGCCTCAAATCAATGCATGGTTTTCCAGATTTGAGGTTCGTGTTAATATATAATTTTCAGCTTATTTCTAATAAATTCTTAATATAATTGTAAATAAATTATTAAAAATTTTAAAAATTATTTTTTATACACAGAATCGATTTTGCTGGGATGAGGAACATAACAATGTTGTGAGGAGGGTGTGAGAAAATCACGCGGCAACTAGGCAACATCGAAAACAATACAACTTTTTTTTACAAAAAAATTTATGTTTCGAAATGTAATTTTTGATTGCGTTAAGTAGGTTGCGTGATTTTTGGTACGAAGCCCAAAAAAAGGCAAAAAAAACTGCGAGGGATAGGGGGTTCCAAGGCTGGAACGATGTTGCGATTTGGAGGGATTTCAAACCGATATACATCTCGGAGGATATATGGCCGCACTATCTTGAGCACGTGACGTCTGAGCGGTTCACATGACGCTCACAGTCCGGTGCTGGCAACCGGAATCGGCCAATTCATGGCTCGGTGACAACGCACACCGGCGGCTCCGTTCTGTTCTGTTTGTTGTTAATAAATTTTTTTCATTATAGGCTACGTCTCTTGGACGTGAGCCGAGCCCTATGGAGCTATTTGTGGAGACGCACGTGCGGAGTCAAGACCGCCAAAAAGGGGTGCAACAGTTCGTTGACAGCTGCGCTCAACATTTTGTGGTATGTTTATTCATCCATTTTATTTTGTAAGTTATTATTATGTTTATTGAATTGAATATGATGATTACTTTTTTTGTTTTCAGGAGACCTATAATAATCGGTTGAGAGAGACATACGGGGACGATCCTTCGACCCATCCGGAATTTGATCTGGATTTGTGGATAGAGGCTGGATCATCAGGTGGACCCGATAAGAATCGGGTTTACGGGCTCTCCAACACTAGGGTCGACACCTTGCGGACGACCCGTACTGCTTCAACCGTCGGGAGCTCCCAATCAGTATCGAGCTCCCAATCTAAGGAGTTCGTGGCCTTGCAGCAAAGGTGCGACCACCTATCAGAGGCGTACACACAACTCAAAGAACAATACACAGCAAAATCTGCACAACAAAGAGCGGCCTATGAAGAGCTTCGTCAAATGGTCATAAAAATGTCACAAGGTGGAACATGTGCACCCAATCCAAGTTGGCCGCATAACAGTCAGCCTCCTCCTCCTCCTGATCCTCCTCAACCTCCTTTATATTAATTTTTTATAAACATTATTTACATTTAAAATTTCATTTAATGTTTTTTTGAACAATTTCATTTTGTAATGAATATTATTTATCTTTCATTTTTTGTTTTTGATGCTTAATATAATTTTTATTTGCATAATTGGTTTTTATTACCATTAATTTATATCATTTTATATTATGTATTCTAAATAATTATAAAAAAAATAAAAAAAAAATTACAAAGGGATTTACCGACGGATTAATTCCGTCGGTATTATAACTTACCGACGAATTTACAGACGGTATATTCTGTCGGTATTTCAACAATTCACCGACTAAGTTACTGACGGAAAGTAACTGTCGGTGAATTGTGATATCACCGACGGAATACCAATCCGTCGGTATTATTGAAGCAAGGATTTTTTTTTTGGCGCGCAAATTCCGTCTGTAAAATCGTCGGTAAATGGTTTTTTTTTGTTTTGCCGACCGATATAGCGACGGAATGGGGAATCACCGACGAAAGGTAAGACGACGGACGTATGCCGTCGGTAATTTAGTTGGTAAATATTTTACTGACGTGCTATCAATCACATACCGACGGAATATTTCCGTCGGTAAAACTGTGAATTCTTGTTGTGGGAGAGATATATTAAAACCTAGCAATATATAATTCTAATACTGTATTTTGAATAATTTTAGGGGAGAAATTATAATATAATTGTAATTAAGTTTTTAGAAATATATAATTGTCCATCTCTTTAATTTATAATTAAGTATTTAATTATATAATTGTTTATTTAGGTAATCAACAATTATTTATATGATCAACTGGATTAGGGATTTGAGAGATGAATATTATGTTCCAATATGAATATTTATTACATCCAAAATAAACATCTCTTACTTGGCCATGAGCTTTTGTATCAAACTGCTAAGCTTTTATTGACTTGAACTAAATTATAAGCTTTATAAATAACAGGGACTAAGTAAACGTAGCCAAAGATGCCTACGCTTAGCTTGAAAAGGAAGAACATGCAGGTGGAGAACTTACCTTATTATCCACTAGGTGGCTCTTGTTGATGGTCCTATTTTTAAATTTGGCTTTGGCCCTTAAGTGGTGTGGCATCTTCTTCATTCTACTGCCACATGTTTAACTTTATATAAAAATATAAGGATTAAATATTATTTTTTAAAAGGACAAATTAATTATTTTTTAAATTAGATTATTTTTAATTGGTGCTTGTGTCATAAAGCTAATGAGAAACTGATAAGAAAAATAAAAGATGTTTATAACCAAAAAAAAAAAAAGAGGCTAAAAAGTAGTAATAACCATGCAGCACAGTGCCTGACCTATTTGACCTACGGTGACTTAAAGTGTGTCTTTAAAAAATATTTGGGAGTATATTTGTGGTTATATTTAAAGTATTTTTTATTTAAAATATATTAAAATAATATTTTTTTTATTTTTTAAAAATTATTTTGACATTAGCACATTAAAAGGATCTAAAATGACTAAAAAATATATTAGTTTGAAATAAAAAAAATTAATTTTTTTTAAAAATATTTTTAAAATGTAAAAACAAACAGCAACCCAACCCAAACCTTCAATTGTTATTTACACTTTTGTTGTTGTTGTTAATTTTAACACCGTTTCCATCACGCTTAAACTAAAACAAAACCTACTCAGCGATGAGGTTTTGGGGCTACCAAATTTGGAAACGGAAAGAAAAAACTTTATTTATTTATTTTGGTTCTTAAGAACATAGTAAACAAGTAATTGATTGTCAATTTTTTTTTTTTTTTAAACCAGTTTTTTATTTTTATTTTTATTTTTATTTTTATTTTTAATATCAGTGTATTAAAATAATTAAAAACACTTAAGAACATCTACCTGATATTGATATTTTTTTTTTGTAAAAAATAATTTAAAAAATAAAAACAACAACAACCACGTTTCTACTTAGGTTGGCTGAGAATGTTGGTGCTTAAATTCCTGTCAATGTTGTGATGTAAAGACGAGTCAAATTTAGGGTACATATAATATATACACAATAAGGCTGGCGTTCTGGCGCTGAGCATTGCCTTTTGTTTCCATACAATTCACGGGATAATGGTCTCGTCTATATATACAACAAGTGGACGATTAGGAAAATGATAATAAGATCTTGAGGGAGGAGCGTACCAGAACTATGATATGTTTAAAGGTAATTAAAAAACTTTAATTTATTTATTTTTATAAACGATTCCATCATAGTTTATACTAGAAAATAATCTATTATTCAATATTGATGATCAAGAATAAATACTGATGATTAATAATAAATTTTGTATAATTTGCACAGGATTTTCTTATTCTCGCTAATTAATCCCAGAGCGACGTTCCAAGAAAAACCTCAACAAACCTTTTTTATTTATTTATTTTGAATTCACTAAAAAATGTTCATCATCTTTGAATGATTTAGAATTTTTTTTAAAAATTTCATTATTCGACATTAGATTATTAGGCCTTAAAATTCATGATTTTTTTTTCTTTTCTTTATATGGGGTTAACCCGATCTCATATCTCAAGTTACGGGTTAGTCAAATTAACCCGGATTGACTCATGTTTTTTTTCAATGGTTTTTTCAATTGATTTTTTTTAGTTTTATCTTTCATTATCTAGTTTGTTTAAGAGTTGGTCTCCATTATTTTATTCAATTTGTTCTATATGAAGTTATCCTACTTTCATGACTTAACTATAAATTTGGCATGTTCACTCGAGTTCTAAAAACATCAAAGTTAAATCGGGTTAATATTTGAAACTCGTGATGTAAGTCATGAGACCAGGATCATCATATAGAAGATAAACATGAAAAAATCATGAAGCCAAATTCCTAATAATTTAAGATTAAAAAATAAAATAAATAGCAATCAAAAGGATGAGGACTAAATTTTATATAAAAATAAAATGAAATAAAATAATGAGAGACTAAATTGAGAAATAAAATAAATTAAAAAAATAGCAATAAAATGAATTAGAACCAAATTAAAAAAATTAAATGAAATAAATTTCATGGGATAAAATTGAAAAACAAATCAAGGAAAGTATTAAAAACAAAAGAAATAGCATTTAAAAGAACGAGGACCAAATTGAATACAAAAACTAAAGAAATAAAATGTCGAAAGATGATATTGAAAAAAAATCAATTTTAAAAAGCATCAAAAACAAAATAAATAGTAATTAAAATAATAAGAATAAAATTGATACAAATACAAATTGAACATGATATACTTAATTTTTAAAAAAATTGAGATGAAACTTAAGATTAGAAAAGAGAAAAGAGGGATGAAATGAAAGGAGAATATTATAAATTTATATATTTAAAGATAGGATGTAAAGTATAATTTTTAAAAGATATCAGGCAAAACAAAAAAATTAACAAACTATGGGAGGTTTTGTATAAATCCTCATTTTTATTCCTAAAAATTTACAAAACTATGCTTTAATGGTTTTTTTCTCTTTAAATTTCTTAAGCATTTAAAAATTTTTAATTGGTAGTTATCATACATTTCAATAAAATTTAGTCTAATTTGATTAACTTTTATAAATGAATTTTTGACTAGGTTGTTTAACAACAATTTATTTTTTGCATTGAAAAAAAGATAATAGCAGTTTTGAGTTTTTTTTGTTTGCCAACTTACTCCAAGACTTTGGATATATGTTTGCCAACTCATTCTTTCCTCTCTCTCTCTTTTTTTTTTTTTAAAAAAAATTGATATATGTTTTGACCTGTTTTCTCATTTTACCACAAAAAATAATTTTAGGGTATAATTGTTAAAGTAAATAGTAGGGTTTAAAAAGGAAAAAAAGATCATCAAAATGGATGAATTGGTGTCTGATGATGATACTCGAACTTGGGGTGATGCGGCGAGGGCAACCGGAGCTAACAAACCATGAACAATCACTAGGCAGCAAACAAAGTTGTAGCATCATGCAGTTGATAGCAGGGCAGAAAAACATCCTCATTATTCCATGGTATCATGATATGCTGTTAGAATTACCTTGATTGGGTCATGTTTTGTTCTTACAGGTATGCTTACCCTCCACCAGATGGAAACATTCTGACCAACATTGTAAATGCTCTTATTGCTGTTCCTCGCTTCTATACACAGGTTGTCCCCATATTCTGCAAAGTTTGGGACAAGTTTACAAAATCACCTTCCTTGGCTCTGATAGTTACAATTTATTGTTTTTTTTTTCTATTATTATTATTATTATTCTAGTCAGCTGCAAGCATGTTGCCATGTCATTGACTACTTAGTTTTCTTCCATAGGTGTTGCATTTGATGAACAAATGAATATTCCAGCTCCATTTAGAATGGCCCTGCCCACTCCACCTCTACCCCCTGCAGCACCTGTGCCTCCACCACCACCACCTCGTCCTCGTATATCTGAAAAGTCTCCATTGGCAGAGCAATCCAGTAGCGAGACAGAAATGGAGTCTTCAGATGAGGTACATTGCTGCTACGTTGCAGTCTTGATTTATACATCATGTGTGTTTGTGTGTGTTCACTAAAATCACTCTGTACAAAGTCAAGTGTGCATATGATCTGAAATTTGAACCCAAACTATGCTTGCTCCACATTATCTGTAATTTAATAATTGGAAGGTACATGATGTCCTCTTTTCTTACTTCTTTTATCAAGGAATGATGGCTTCAAATGCTTTTTGTGCGTTCTAGATAGAGCAGTTCTGATTTGTTTTTCTACTGTTTTTCTAATTACCATGAACAATTTCAATAGTAATGTTTTGGGGGTTAAATGTTTGCAGGAGTTTGATGATAAAGCCTTGTATGAAGCCTCAGGAGCTGTTAAACCCAGAAGAAAGCGTGTCAAGCGGGAAGCAATTGTAGGACCTGTAACTGATAAGACATATTTCATAAGGTTGTTGGCCTGAAACCTGCTTCCTTGGTCCCAAAAGAAATCCCAGTTATAAAGAAAAAGAATCCTGTGCTGGAGGTCATTTTCTGTCTAATAGAAATGTTTTTTTGGTTTTTCTGCTCACTTTTACAAATGATCATGTTCTTCTATTGTTTTATTGCAAATTAAGATTGCACCAAAAGTAACATAAAATGAACATAAAGATGATAACATCGCGACAGTATTTAAGGACCCAGACAAAGAGGGTTTGGGTCGGAGACCCAATGCAACATAGAAAATCGTTCTAAGAGGAAAACACAACGCTTACAAAGAAAATTGTTTTGTGGGGTGTTTTAAAGTTCTTTTAATATATATATATAAATGTAACTGTTTTTTTTAGCTTTTCTTTTACAATCCAGATTTAAAAAAAAAATCCAACCAAACACCCTTTACACTCTTAACTCTAGCTATTGTTCATCTTTCTCATCCACTAGCCACCACACACACCAATTGTAACAACTAACTACAATAGCCAGTCTTCAGTTGCAGCCACCACGCTGCTTACCAACATAGACACCAACCATGCCACGTCAAGCCAAAGACCAACCACCACACCTACTCGTTGCCCAAAATAACAGTCTAACACACATATGCCAGCCACCAAAACTAGCAACAACTACCATATCAGCCACTGCCCACTACCTCAATAACAAACACCACAACATTTCCGTAAACACCTCCCATCTAATAACCATTAGCTTTGGCAACAATAATGAGCCCAAACCAAGAGCCTCAATCACCAACCAACAAAACCCAAGCCCAATAGTAGCCACCCATCAGCTATCATCCACCATAAAATATCAAGCCACAATAATCAATCTAATCTTTCCTAAAACATCACCAGTCAACCATAACTGTCATTCTTATCTAACCATAACCAACAACCACTCTGCCCCGATCAGTCAACCAATTATCAACTCTGCAGCCATCACAGGCTCAATTCAGTGCATTAACCTCTATGCTCGAAGTCCAATAACAGCTAGACAATCCTCAGCTTCCACAAATACTTTCCTTAGCCATTAGTTTCATCAAGGCAGGTCATCACGCGTTTTCAATCTTAAGAGTTCCACTGATTTTGACTAAGAGAGAAATGAAGAAGAAAGGAACAAGTTTTGGTTGTTATTTACTATTCGTTGTCCTTTACTCTTCTACCAATTTCACTACTTTTTACTCTTAATTGTATTGATTGTTTATATATATATATAATATGATTTATTAAAAAAGTGAAAAAAAAAGTGAAAAGTGAGTGAAAAAGAAGAAAAGGGAAAAGTGAAAGCAATAAAAGATATTATTCCATGACAACATTTTGACATCAACGAAAGTTCATATGATACAAATAATCTCGTCAACATTAAGTAATGTGATTGGTAAATTACTTAATCTTTTGATTTGTTGAGTTTTACTTTTCTAGTTTTACATTTATCATTTAAAGTTTTTGTTAATATTACTTTTTGTGGCTAAAACAAGTCACACCTTGCATTTTTATTTGTTAATATTTGTTTATCAACCTCTTTCATCATTGATATCTAGCATTTAGTCCTCTTTGATAATTGCGAGTCATTGTTTGTGATATTGTGTTTGATTAGTTATTTACATTTAAGGGTCTAGTAATATGTACTTAAAATTTTATTGGTGTATTTTGTTCTTGATTAATCTCCACATTAAAAAAAAATGAAATTAATTTTAATTTTGTATTGTGATTTTACTTGTAGGAATCATACGTGATCTAACTTTATTTCTAAGTTAGTGATGCATGTATTTACTAATAATCATCTAGTATCCAACTTTAAGTTTACAATTATCATGGATTCGACCTTGAGAGATTTTTTTAGAACTAATCATGAATAAAACACTGTAGAGTTTAAGGCAATTAGTTTGGGTGTAATTATATATGCCTTGACACAACTCGAGGGAATTGAAGATTGAAGAATAAC
This sequence comes from Populus tomentosa, assembly GCA_018804465.1. NCBI lineage: Eukaryota > Viridiplantae > Streptophyta > Magnoliopsida > Malpighiales > Salicaceae > Populus > Populus tomentosa. The sequence goes on from CM032005.1 coordinate 5,985,597, forward strand.
TGCTATCTTTCAGGCTTGTATCAAGTGTGAGGATAAAGGTTGCAAGATTATCATTGATAATGAAAGTTGTATCAATGCAGTATCTTTAATTGTTGTAATTTGTTTAGGCCTAAAACTTATTCCCTGTTCTAAGCCATATAATGTGTCATGTGTTAACAATAACTCCATTGTAGTCAATGAGAGATGTTTGTTCCCTATCAAATTCCTAAACTATCATCATGAAATTTGGTGTGATATGATTCTGATAGATGTATGACATATCATTTCAGGGAGGCCATGGATATATAATTTATACGTCACCATTTCTGGTCAATCAAATTTATGTTCTTTTGCTTTTAAAGGTAGAAAGATCAAACTCATTAGATTACTACTAAGACCTAGCAACAAGAACAAGAAAAAAAAAGATTGCGAACAAATAAGGACTTAATACAATGAGTCCAAATGAATTTGAGAATGAGATTAAGGAACAACCTATTATGTTTGGTTTAGTTATAGAAGAAATTTCAAGAAACTCTCTAATGGAACTATCCAAGGAGATAAATATAGTTAACATGATAGGTTTAAACGAGTTTGAAAAGGAGATTTATAAAGAGTCAGTTGTGTCTCATTTAATTGTAAAAGTTTTTGGAGACTTTTTAGTAGAGTTGCCTGAAGAGGTAAGTGCAATATCAGGAGAGTTTCAAGAAATTTTTTATTCCGAGTTCTCTAATTCCTCAATCTCTATTCTTGACACCCAACTTGTTATAGATTTGGACCAGCCTTTTGAGCTTCCTAATTCTTCACCCTTTATGTTGACATCTAGCATATCATAGATTTTAGATAACCTTTTAAGCTCCCTAATGCTTTGTCCCCTATGCTTGACATCCAATATGTCATAAGTCTTGTGTAGTCTGTAGAGCTCTCTGAATCCTTACCCTTTATTCAAGATAAGAAGGATAAGGAAGGTCCCGATTCATTGGGTTATATCCATTCTATATCTATCTAGGATTCAAAAAGTGTGGTTCATTCTATACTCCCATTCATATAAAGTTCTTGGTCACAAACCTAGGATGCCAGTGGATCTTTCTTTTTTGTCTCATCACTATAAATGTCTGATTCAATTGAGTCTTTTGCACGCAGAGTTTATAATTTGCATGTCGAGATCTTAAAACATATTCAAGTAAGTAATAAATAATACAAATTTCAACATGATTTATATAAGTATCGTGATGCATTTAATATTGGAGATTATTTCATGATATAGATTAGATCTGAACGATGTCCTTTAAAAACCAGTCATAATTAAATTACGAGTAGTGTTATACCATTTAAAGTTGTAAATAATTGAATCAAATAATTATATCATTAAACTGTCACTAAACTTTGGTATTAGCACTACTTTTGACATGAAAAGCCTTGTTATATATAAAATAAAACAATATATCCCTAATGATCATTTTGAAATTTTTTGACTAAATTTAGATTATCAGAGAGGTATCACAACAACTTGATCATGATTTTTTGGAGTATTATTAGGGCCGCCTTGAACTACACTCAAAGGGAACGAGTTTCTCCAATCCCAAGAGAGTTGGTGGGGACACTGGACCTAATATATTGTTTATATACTCGTATGATCATAAACGATGGAGGATAACCCAAACCATTGAGAGATCGGACTTTATTTTATGTTTTTTATTTAATTTTTGTGAACTTTTAATTGAAAATTTTTAATTAGGCTTTATTTGTTGAGCTTTATTTAGTTATTATTAGTTATTCTTTTTATTGGGCTATAAGCCCAATTGTTTGTTCTATTACGGTTTTAGTATTTATATCCTATTTTTCTTAATTTTAGACAATTTTTGATGAATTAAATAAAAATTATAAAGTTGAAGACTTTTTCAACCCCCATTCTTCTTTCTTTTAGCCTTTTCTTCTTAGCTTCTTCTTAGCTTCTTCTTTAGCTTTGAATCTTCTTGTCCCGCTTCACAAGACCACTCCTTCCTTTGCATTCTCTTCTGAAATATTCTGCCGAAGTATCATGGAGCATTAATATTTTCTAATGTGTTTGTGGCTTGTGGTTGCAGAATCTAGTGAATGGATATGTATTCAAAGACAAACCAATGATCATACAATTTGGTCGGAATCCTCTCATGGTTCGTTGTTTAATCGATCAATCTACTTAATATTCTTAAGCAAGCTAACACGGAAGGCTTAAACTTTAGATTATAAAATACTGATGTTGCAAGGATTGTTCTGTGGGCTTGAGCATTTTGAAGACTAATTCAATGTCAACCTGGGGAATCGATTCAATGATGCATGCATGATTAATATTTGCTAGTTGTACCTTCTTGATTCAGGCCTCAACCAAACAAATGTGGGAATATTGTGTCTGTTATGATTCTTGTCTTCTTGCAGATACCTGCGTTCTATGGCTGTAGGAAAGGTTGACAATGTCGATTTCTCCTCACGGGGAAGATGTGCAGAGCAAGTTGCTGATGGCGAGCATCCTAAGTTGCTGCCGTTTATATAAAATGACTCGAGTAGGGGGGGTGGGGGAATGGAACCATGCAGACTGCCGGTGCAACAAAGACTGCCGTTAATCTTTATAATACAAGCGAAAGGGTGAAATGAAAAAAATGTTTATAAATATATATTTTTTTATGATTTTAACAATGTTAAAAATAAAAAAAATAGAAAAATACATCATTTTAACACTGAAAATCATTACCAAAACATAATTTGTATTAAATGTTGAAAGCGACAAGGTGGATAGCTCCAGCAACTGGCATGATGCCAAAAAATGCCAGACCAAAGAACATAAAATGCCGCAGCACTAATGATTCTAACTATGCATCTTGCGGAAAGCAAAGGCTCCTGGAAAGCATGTTCGAGTTGACAAGACCACGCTTTCACAAACAAAACAACAGCTTTAAAAGTAAAAAACTGCCCTTTTTTTCCCCAAGCTTCAGAGAAGTTATCTTCCACAATCAAACAAGAACAAAAACCAAACCACTCTCTCTCTCTCTCTCTCTCTCTCTCTCTCTCTCTCTCTCTCTCTCTCTCTATGAAATAGGAACCCTACAAAAATCCACCAACCAACCCTACAATTCCACTCACAATTACTCACCAAGGGCTTATTAAGCCATTCAATCCTACTTTTTAACAATCAACTTAGAATTTATTCTTTTAGACTTGCTTGGCTACGCTGTTTTTATAAAAAAATAAATTTGTTTTTGTATTTTTAAATTATTTTAATATTAAAAATAAATTTTAAAAAATAAAAAGTTATTTTAATTTATTTTTAAATAAAAATTATTTTAAAAAATTATTTTTATCACAATATCAATCAACTGCAAGAAGCTTACTGTCACTCTTCTTCATTGCATCCCCCTTTATTCGATAGCTTTACCTAATTTTTACTCATAAATACTAGCGCCAACTCTTGTTGTCCAATTATAGGAACTCAGTTTCATGGTATTATATTCAAAGTGGGTTTTCAATGTCATGTTTATGTAAAAATTGTTCTTTTAAAATTTGGACTTATCTAGTGGGTTTCAGGTGATGCTATGCTTCTGTTTGATGAAATGCCTGACAGAAATGTGGTTACTTAGAATGTGATGATTACTGGATTGGTCAAATGGGGCAAACTTGAATTTGCAAGTTTTCTCTTTGATGAGATGCTTGAAAAGAATGTTGATTCATGGACTGGAATTGGTGATGGTTATGCAAGAAGCAACATGCATAGTGAGGGGCTGTCTTTGTTTCAGAGAATGGTTTTGTGTGAGGGCATAAAACCCACTGAAATCACTATTCTTGCTATTTTACCAGCAATTTCTAATATGTGGGGGTCAAAAGTTTGCAGCTTGATCCATGGATATGCAGGAAAAGGGGGTTTAATGCATTTTGATATTATTGCTAATTCGATTATAGATACTTATTTAAAATGTGGTTGTGTAGTGAGTGAATTGAGATTCTTTGAGGATATTTCGGCAGAGAGGAAGAATTTGGTATCATGGAAATCAATCATTTCTGGGTTTGCAATGCATGGGATGTGGAAGGAAGCGGTGGAGTATTTTGAAAGGATGGAGAAAATAGGTTTGCGGCCAAATAGAGTGACACTCTTGAGTGTTTTGAATGCTTGTAGCCATGGTCGATTGGTTGGTGGGGGGCTCGGGTTTTTTGGCGAGATGGTGAATATGCATGGAGTTTCGCCTGATATTGAGCATTATGGACATGTTGAGGATGACTGGGAGATTAGAAGAGACAGAGAAGATGGCGTTAGAGATTCCTAATGAGATCGTTATTGTTGTGATTTGGAAGACCCTGTTGGGTGCCTGTAGCTTTTATGGTAATATTGAGATGGGTAAGAGGGTTACAAGGAAGATAATGGAGATGGAGACAAGATATGGAGGTGACTTTGTGCTTATGGATAACAACTTTGCTGGTGCTGAGAGGTTGAGAAGACTAATGAAAGAGAGAAATCCCTTTAAACTTCCTGGCAATTGTTTCGTCTGAATGACCAGAGAGCTAGACAGATCTGGAGTCTAGTCAGAATATCTGGTGGCTTACATGTGTTGATGCCAAGGACACTGCTGACAGCTCCCCAAGTGTTACAGACCAAACCCAGATCACTACAGAAAAAATCATTTAATAGCTCTTGGCAGCCTAATTCTTGCTGTTTAAGATGATTCCATAAAATGGAGATGACATACATGAGCCAGTATGAAACAGGTGCCTGGTCATGAGCGGGTTGAGGTCTTCCAGGAATGAGCTTTTCTTGATCAAGGATAATGTGCATGTGGAAGAACATAAATTAAAGGAATTGGGAAACAAATCTTGTGTCATGATAATTCATACTTAGTGAGGGTTACTTCAGAAAGATATGGGAGCCATTGAATCTAGCTGAAATCAGAAAAGTGTTCACAGGACAGGGTTAGTAATTGAGGATTTCGTTCTCTATAATAGAAGATACTCTCTTTTTTATGATTTTCTTTGCAATGGCAATAAAGTCGTTGCTATATTCATCCTTGAGGTAAAAGTCGTATAATTCCTACTACAGTATCCAAACAGATCTCTTATGAGAAAATCATTTCCGAGTTCTACTTTCATTGCCTAGTATTGTATTAATCTTGCATCAACCTATTGCATTTGCCTATTTGACATTGAGTTATGTAGTTGCTTGTTTTCTACTAAACATTCCATGTTTACAAAAGATTTGATCCATAACTTCTGAAGCCAGGAGTAAATGAAGAAACGGAACTACACAGATTTTATCATAATCTAACAGTTAATTGACAAGATCTTAAATCAGTATTTGGGACGAAAAAATCCAATTACTTTGCATTTATTCGCATGACTTGACTTAAATTTTATGACCAAAACATGTGCTCAGATCCCTCTGTGAAATCCCAAAGTCGACAAAGGAAAGGGCATGAGGTTCATTCAGTCAATAAATGTGGACTATATGGAAAAATTATCCATGTAAACTCTGACCTAAGGAATTTTAACCTATGGACAGGACACTGCTCTGCTGCTAACTGTCTAATGCCAAATCCCCAAAATGACAGCAATGCTAAAAAGTAGTAGAAGAGTGATATCTCCCCATGGAAGAATGGATGACCTGAAAAACCAGAGAGCATATGTAAAATGTCTATTTGTGGGGTTTGAAAAGAATTTTGATAGGAGGAATAAGTTAAAATCACTTCGAGTACTTAGTCAAGCATGAAACGAATTACTTGTTATTTGGTGTAAAGTTGTGGAAATTGTTGAGAAATAACATGCATTTTACAGACACATAATAACAACTAATCCAGAAAAGAAGCCATTCTAAAATATCAGTGGCGCTTTCCAATTTGAACTCATTACGAAATGATCGATTGGTTTATGTTTGCTTTCCAAGATATGAGTTTGACCTTAAGATTTAGGCTTCAGCAGGTGCAAATATATTATCGGATGTCTCAAATATGTGAGGTGCTTTTTTGCTGTCTTTAATATTGTTGATGTCGTTTGAGGTTTTCATTGTGGATCAGAAGTGCAAACGTCCTATTAATTAGCGAATAACTGAACATGGAATTGCCTGCATTACCTGAGCTTCTTCCTGGATTGCTGTACATATGCCATTACTGGAGGAAGTATGCCAAACAGGAAGCAATTTGCATAAACTCCAGCAAAATCAAGAGCTCTTGAAAAGGTTGAGCGAAAGAAGGATCCTATAAGAATGGGAACACCAAGTACAAGCATCATTACAAATTTATGGTGGAATGCATTAGACTCGGCCGTGCTTGATGGTGGTTTCACTTCTGATGCAGCAAAACACCTTGTTCCATCAAATGAAGCCCTCCCTGTATTTCCAAGATTATGCCGACCAGAAAAGGTTACGAATCCAATTCTACCAGCACTATCCCCATTAGCAAATATTTGACATTGAGTGTGAATCTGTTTTTCAGATTTAGTTTTTGTGAAGATCAACTCCAAGGTATCAAGAAGCTGTCTCGGAAAGCTAACTGCATAACCTATCAAGCTAGTTGCCAAAGCCGAAAATGCAAAGCCCTGGACAGCAGATAAAGCAGAAGGATTGACAGAGAGCAAGAGAGAGATTGGGTCATTGGAGGTGGTGGCTGTGTTAGCACCAGCAAGCCCCAAAACAATCAAATTCCATGACAAAACCATTATCAAAGGAACAGCCCCACCAATCAGCACTGCTTTTCTAGCCTCAGATACAGAATTCCCAGCAATCTTACATATAAAAGGGGTGATAACATGGAACCCCAGCGTAAGTACAGTTACAGGGATAGCAGGCAAGATTGCTGAAATACTCAACGAGGTGGGAACAAGGGAGGCTAATATATTTGTTCTGGCCACAGATAAACCAATAGCTACCAGTGAAGTTATGGAGAAAAGCATTAGCAAGCATAAAAGCCTGTTAGCAGTATCAATGACCTTAAAAGGGAAGAACCCAAATACAATCCCAGCAGCAACAGGAAACAAAGCATGAGCCAACACAACATTCATCGATGGAAACCACTGTGATACTATTGAACCAATGCCTGAAACACATGCTATTAGCAAAGAAAAACTTAAGCTAGCATAAACCACCGCCACAAAAGCACCAAATTTGCTTCCGAATGCTTTTGTTGCAAGGCCAGTAAAGCTCACCTCTGCAACTCCATCTTCTTGCATAGCAGCAAAACTAAGTTCAGCAACAAGAATGATAGAGGAGATTACATAAACCCAACAAAGGATGATGGCAATGGTTGATGTAAAAGAACCAGACCTTATAGTTGCGGTTGGTAAACCCAGCATTCCAGGCCCTACAGCAGTGCCAATAATCAAACTGACAGCACCCCAGAAATTCTTTTTACTTCCTTCTGGGGTTTCTAATACCAGAACTTCATTTTCCTTGGTAAATATACCATCGTCCGCTCTATCCTCACGAGTAGTAGTGATGGAAAGTGAAATGGTATCTTGTGGTGTGCACCTAGGAATGAGAATGTTAGGGTTTTTAGAAAATGAGGTAACTTTCCTGGGTGGGGTAATGTGGGAAACGGGGAGCCTGGAAGTGTTGTGGGGTTGAAGATTGAATCTTGAGCAGGCGATTGAATTGGGTTTGGATAGGTTGTGGGAAAGATGAAACATTTTGGGATGTTAAACTTAGATTTGTGATGTGATGATGTTTGTCTTGGAATCTTCAGGGTAAGAATCTACTTCATTTTCAATCCTGAATGCTGACCGGTAGGCAACAAGTATCCATGGAAAAGAACAGTGACCTTTTTAGTCAGAATCTATCATCACTCCTGACCACCATTCAACTGTTAGAGAGAGAGTTGTGGGAAATATTAGGGGAGGCCTGGAGAGATGGGATCTGTTTCCTGTGGCTTGTGCAGCCCACTAAACAACTGAATAGTACTCAGCACTCTGTTCTTAAAGATTGATGATGGGGCCTGGAGATGATGGGGCCCAACACTGTTCTCGGTGAATGGATATTATGGATAATGGAAATATGATGTTGCGAATTGTAATTGCTGGTTCAGTTCTAACCGACAAGTGTTAAGTTTTTTTTTTTTTAATTATAAGCACTTATAAGCTATAAGCTATGTGAATCTTAATTAATTAACTGAATTCTTGAAGTTAATAATTATATTATTTTTTAATTATTTTAAAATTTATAATACTCAAATAAATAATTTTTAAAAAATAAATTTAAAACATGACTAATTAAATTCCATATTTATTTTATTAATATCAATAATTATTTTTTAAAGTATTTTTATTTAAAAATTATATAAAAATAATATTAATTTTTAAAAAAAAAATTATTATTACTATAAGTATATCAAAACAATATAAAAATATGAAAAATTAAATTTTTTTAAAAATAAAATTTTCAACACAATAACAAAAACGTTTTATTTCAATTTTTGTAAAATAGGTTTTATTTGAAAAATATTAAAATAATGTTTTAAAATTTTTTATGATATTATAAGTTGATGTTAAAAAATTAAAAAAATTATTTTAATTAAAAATTATTTTTTAAAAAAATACTTTCCATCATATTATTAAATAAAAAAAAGAAGCACTTCTTTTGGGAAAAATCAAAGTTGAAGCCTTTTCAACTCTTAAAATTTTTTCCATAAATAAAATTTTATTTAAAATATTTTTATATATTTGTTTCCAAGTGATTAAGGTAAATCTCTACCGCTACTAGAGGTTGGAAAATACCCCAAAAAAGAAGAAAAAGAAGCTTCCAAAGTATTCCATCCATCCAATTCCAAATCCGAAAAAACCATGAGATTAGATGACGCCACGTTTAAGACAGTGAGCACCTCACGTGCCTCTATCAACCATAAAAACCGGCAAACGTCAACAAAATAAATCTTAAACAGCACAAAATAACGACCTTATCCAATAATCTTCAAATTTCACCAATTTCTCCAACCGTTAGATCCATCATCCATACCAAAATCTAGCGGCCCAAAACACCCCACCACCATCTTCAATTTTCAACATTTCCCAGCTCAGAAAGAAAGAAAGAGAGAGGAAAACGCTTTATCTATTCAAAGAGAAAAGGCAAAAACCAATAAAGCAAAAAGCCTCTCTTTATGTTTTTGCAAGAACCTGAGCTTTCTTTGGCTTCAGAAACAAATTTGTTTGTCTTTTTTTTTTTTTTTTGCAAATTGTTGTGATAAATTATGACAGAGGTTTTGAGCAAGACAAATCTCTTTTCTTCTGGTACTTATCAAACCCGGCAACACAATACTATTTCTGTGTTTACAAAGAGTTGCAGGCTTAAAGGGTTTCCTTCGAGGGTCAAACCACAGGGTTTGAGATCTCAAATTTCAAGATCTTCGTCTTGTAGTGATTTTTATGGCAAGAGGGTTGTTGTTCATGGAAATCAAAGCAAACCCAGAAGAGGGTATCTTCCTCAAGCTTCGGTTGTGGCTCTGGTTAGTCAAACTTTTATGGTTTGGATTTATGGTCTCTATTTTGATTTTGTTTTTTGAGTGATTTTTTTTTAATTTTCTTGTGGGTTGAATTTTTAATTTCTTCCCTGTTTGTTATCGTAATTGTTGGTTTATTTTTAATTATTGGATTGCTTAAATTACTGTGATCTCGCTTAACCATTGAATGAATCGGAAGAGCTGGGTCCTCAATATTCGTTTTTTAGAGGAAAAGAAAGTCTGGATTTTTTTTTCTTTTTTAATTAATAAAAAGAATCATGAGATTTTGTATGTTGCGGAAACTCAAAGTTTTGATTTTTTTCTTTTTTCGTGTCATTTTGATATTACAAGGATGGATAGCTGAATGGTTTTTTCCTTTTGTTATCTTTTGTGGAATTAATAGACTGGCCTTAAACTTAAATATGCTCAAAAATGGTGGGAGAAAGGTCTGCAACCCAACATGAGAGAAGTAACTTCTGCGCAAGATCTTGTGGATTCCCTAATGAATGCCGGGGACCAACTTCTTGTTGTTGATTTCTTTTCCCCTGGATGTGGTGGCTGCAAAGCTCTCCATCCCAAGGTATGATCTGCATAACTATTTCGATATACATGTGGTGCAAGTGCATGTGAATATGAGTGGTTTAGTTGTTTTTTTTTTTTTTATGGATTTAGTTTTCTGGAAGAATGCTAACGGGAGTTCTTTTTTGGGCAGATATGTCAATTGGCAGAGATGAATCCAGATGTACAGTTTCTTCAAGTTAATTACGAGGAGCACAAATCCATGTGTTATAGCCTCAATGTCCATGTGTTACCATTCTTCCGGTTTTATAGAGGAGCTCATGGCCGGTTATGCAGCTTTAGCTGTACTAATGCCACGGTTAGTTTCGCCATTCCTTCACTGCTTTTGTTGATTAATTGTAATATTTGAAGTGAGTTTAATAACTATTCATTTTATGAACAGACCAATTGGTTTCAGTTTCACCTTTGATTTTCTGTTTCTTGTATACCAAGAGCTTTAATGGTGAAATAATGAAATGCAGAGCTTGATTGATTCTTGAAATAAACCATTTTCTGCATTTTTCTCTTCAAAATCCAAGATTTATCAACTCATTGGAACCACATCACACTCAACTTCACTACTTAATCTTGAATGTTGCTTCACAAACCCAGTTTTTTAATGAACCAGATTAATGGATGTAAGTTGCTAGCATTTTGCATTGATCATTCAATTTATTACACTTTCTTTGTCAATCTCATTGATTGTTTCTTTAATGTTGGTCTTTGTTTTGGTTCTATTTCAGATCAAGAAATTCAAAGATGCATTGGCCAAGCACACACCAGAGCGATGTAGCCTAGGGCCAACAAAAGGGTTGGAGGAAAAAGAACTTGTTGCATTGGCAGCTAACAAAGATCTCTCCTTCACGTATACACCCAAACCAGTTCAACCTGCTCCTGTCCCTGCAGAGGAAGAGGTAGCACCACCAGCTGGCCCGTCTCATTCAGACCGAGGTCTCCCTCTTCTTCTTCCTATAACAAGCTCGAAGTCTGCTCAAGACTCAGAGGAGAAAACCCTAGTGAGTTCTGGGAGATGATGTGGGCAGTCATCATTGACCTCCTCCCTACTATCATTGTACAGTCTGTGCTCTACTTCCATTTCGTATCAATATTGGAAATGAACAAGCCAATAGAGGCTCAAGTCATGATGTATGTATGTCCTCATGGAGTTGCAGGGTTACGGATTTATTTTTTTGGATCCTAGCCCTGCTTGTACGAGCCTTAAGAGGGATCTAATTTTTAAAAAGCTTTTTTTCTTTTCGTTTGGCTTGTACCCATTGCAGGATCAATTTAAGGCAGCAGCAGCTATACAGCTAATATTTCCATCATTTCTTTATCTCTTTCTTTCTTCCATCTGAGTTTATGATATCATTGATGTGTAAATGCCCTTCTCCATCCCATACGAGAGTTCCCATAAGACACGAGAGTCTTATCCTCTAAGGGAAAGAAATATCTTCTCGTTTAATGGTGAAAAAGAAAGGCTTGGTGCTTCTATGTTTGTGGACGCCATCTGTTGTCAACTGTAGGATGATTGATGTGAGTTAGGACCACTAGATGACCAAATCTCTGTCTGCAGGCAGCAGCAGCAAGTGGGGTTTTGCTGGACCATTTGAGAAGATGCAAGAAACTTGACTACAGAGGAAAAAAGTACAATAAAAGTGAAGTAAAATGGATAAAGCTCTTGCTTGTGTACGAGGATGGATCAACGTGGCCGAACTCCCTTCGCAGACATCATAATGCTCGGTGCGGGGGAGGAAATTTCTTTTTCTCGCATGGCGTTTTTTCAAAAAACCAAAGCCTCAAGTCAAATTCCTGTATCATTGGAAACCCTAATCTCTGTGAGGATAAACTTGTATTATTTAGCAGCACAAGTTCAGGGATTGAAGAATCCCTAAGCTCCTCTCCTCTTCCTCTGTGCCTTGACTTGCTCAACACAAAATGCTTTGTGGGGTACCCCTATCTATATACTTTGAACACATTTTAGTGATTTCGAATCCAAAGCTCCTCTCCTTCCCTACCATGTGTCCTGATTCCCAACACATCAGTGAAAAATTCCCATGTTTTGAACGATCTGCACAAATATAGGCGTTGAATATCAAGATGCTCCTTCCTTCTCCATCCAGGTGTCCAGGTCCCACTAGGGCATGTCCATCAAAGATTGGTTGCGCTCTATTTGCTTGAAGGCAACCTTTTGGACCTGGCATGTATTGGCTCCTGTTTACCAAGTCCTTGTCAAAATACTGATGGGAATGGCAGTGAAAATTTGATATAATTGAGTTTAGTACTGTAATAGTTACATGACCCCGTGTAAGGTCACGGGTTATTTTTTTTCATATAAAAAGTATAAAAAAAATTAAGATATAAAGGTGTTTAGTTTTTTTTGCGAATTTATATTCAAGAGTTTTAGATGTGGCTACCACGCCTGACCCAAAAATAATATTTATAATATTAATAATAATATTAAACTTATATGATCCAAGTTTAAGCGGGTCTGGCTGCAATACCAGACCCAATAGTCTTGGATGTGGGTCTAACTGTAAAGTCGTGTCATAAAAGTATAACAGGAAGAAAAAAAAACTAATGAAGAAAAAGAAAAAAAAATCTGAATTAACTGGTTTAACCCTTCAAACTAGGTTAACCCGTCAAACCTTGGATTCTTGTCGTGAAAGTTTGATAACTAAATAGAAAAAAAAAATTGACGGGTTACCTAGAATTAACTAGGCTAACTCGTTAAACCCGGGATCCATGTCATGAAAGTTTGATAAGTAAATAGAAAAAAAATTGAACATTAACAAACTAAAAATTAACGGGTTAACCTAAAATTAATTTAAAAAAAAAACAAACAAAAAGCATCGGTTTATATAAAAACAGAAAAAAAAAAAAAAAAAAAACTAAAGGCATCAACCAATAATTAAATAAAAAAAACTAATATTGATGAACGAAATTAAATAAAAATATATTAATTAAAAAGAAAAAAAAACTTATAAGAAGAAAAAAAACTAATGAAGAAAAAGAAAAAAAATCTAAATTAACTGGATTAACCCGTTAAACCTGAAATCCGTGTCATAAAAGTTTGATAGTTAAATAGAAAAAAAATTAATATCAATAAATTAAATAAAAAAATTAATTAAAAAAATCAGTCTTTTCACCGTGAATTGCACTATACAGTCCATCATGAAAGGCATAAAAAGAAAAAAAGAAGCAAAAAAAAAAACTAAAGGCATCGGCCTTTTCATTGTGGATTGCATACAATATTAAAAGATGAAATCGAAAGAAAAAAACTAATAATGAAAAAGAAAAAAAAATCTGAATCAACTGGGTTAACTCGTCAAACCTGGAATTTGTGTTATGAAAGTGTGATAACTAAATTGAAAAAGATTTAATATTAATGAACTAAATTTTTTTAAAAAAGATTAATTAAGAAGGAAAAAGCAAAGAGAACAAAAAAACCCACAGGAAGAAAAAAACTAATGAAGAAAAAGAAAAAAATTCGAATCAACTGGGTAAACTCGTCAAACTTAGGATCCGTGTCATGAAAGTCTGATAATTAAATAAAAAAAAAGTTAATACCAACAAACTAAAATAAAAATAATAATTAAAAAAAATCAATGAAAGAGGACAAAAAAAAAAAACTAAATGCATCAGCTTTTTCATTGTGAACTGCACTGTGCAGTCCACAGTAAAAAAACTTAAAATGAAAAAGAAAAAAAAAGACATACATCATGGGTTAATTTTTTTCTTTCATAAAACATATCAAAAAAGGCTAAGATTTAAGAATGTTAGGTTTTTATGCAAAGATATACTCAAGAGCCTTGGGTCTAGCTGCAACAATTGACTCGAGAGTAATATTTATAATATTAATGTTAATATTAAACTTACATTACTCAAGTTTAAGCGAGTCTGTCTTCAACACCAAACCCAAGAGCTTTGGATGCGGGTTTGGCTGCAAGGTCGTGTCATAAAAATATGATAATTAAATAGATTAATTAAAAAGAAAAAAACTAACAAAAAGAAAAAAACTAATGAAAAAAAAGAAAAAAAATTGAATTAACAGGGTTAACCTTTCAAACCAGGTTATCCCGTCAAATTTAGGATTCACGTCATGAAAGTTTGATAACTATATATATATAAAAAAAATTGACATGTTAACCCAAAATTAATTGGGTTAACCTGTCAAACGGGGGATACGTTTCATGAAAATCTAATAATTAAATAGAAAAAAATTTAACATTAACAAACTAAAATAAACGAAAAAAATTAATTAAAAAGAAAAAATAAAAAATAAAATTCCGGGTTCACTCGTCATATCAGGTTAACTCGTCAAATCCGGGATTCATGTTATAAAAGTCTGATAACTAAATAAAAAAATTAACATTAACAAACTAAATTAAAAAAAAATTATTAAAAAAAACACAAAGAAAAAAGAAAAAAAACCTTAAAGACATAAAAAATAAAAAAAAGACTGCTCAGCGTTTCACTGTGGACTGCACAGTGAAACACTGAGCAGTTTTAGTATATTTTTAATTGAAGGATGTTTTTTTATTAAAATATATATTTTTAAAATAAATCAAAATGGTTTTTTAAAATTTTTACATTAATATATAAAATTATCAAAAAACATTAAAAAAATATTAATTTAATATTTCTTTTCAAGTGAAGCATAAACATATTAAAAAAAACAAACTACTCGGATGTAAATAATCATGATATGCTATACCAGAATATATGAATGATATAATCATAAATTATCATTCTTAAATTGTGCCTTGTTCAGCATTTCGAGCGATCATGGAGAAGGTAGAGGATAGAGGCAATTTGGAAAGGTAGATGATAGAGAAGCTGCTTGGGGACATAGGAAAGGCTTGTGTTTAAATTATTGCAATATTATAAGGAAAATACTTGCGATTTTATTGGTAAAATAGTCAAAGTTGTTAATTTAATTTATTTCTATAAATATAATTGGATTCAATTATATTAGTATTTTATTCAAAATTAAAAATTATAATAGCTTATTAATTAAATTCAAATGACATATGAAATTAAACTCAATTTAACACCTGATTTGGCTATTAGAACTCATTCTATTCTCTATAGTTCAGAATCATGAACAATATAGAGCCCATTGCCTTCTAGTTTTATGTTTTTATTGTGTTTTATCAAAAATCATTCTTCTATGTTTCTATTGATGTCCTTTTGTTTTGATGTTCCCAATTGTTAGCTCTCTTAACACTATTCTTCAATTTTATTTTTTTAATTTTTTTTAGAATTTTACTAAATAAAATGAAAATGATATTAAAGGGTTTTTTATATATATATATATATATATATATATATATATATTGGTGACATTTATTTCTTAGTTTTAAAGTTAAAACAAGATATTATTGTCTATTTGGGAATGTGATTGTGGTTATTTTTTAAAATAATTTTCGTGCTGAAATGCATTAAATTAATATTTTTTATTAATTTTTTTTTTTAAAATCAGCGCATCAAAACGATCTAAAACATATATATAAAAAATTATTTTTGAGTAAAAAAAAATTAATTTTTTTAGAAAACCGGGTACAACAGCGTTTCCAAACAGTCTCTGAAACTATCTTAGCCACCTTAGAAAAGAAAAAATCATCTAAATTATTAAATCATATCTATTAAACTTATTTGGGCGAGTTCATTCAATAACTTGGTGATTTAAAATTTGATTAGGTTAAAAAGTTTTTAAAGGTATTTTTAAAAGGTTATCCATTTAGGTTAGAGTAACTTAAAAAGTCAATCTGAGACAGATTTTGTCAAGTCAATTTTAATAATTTTTTAATTTTTTTAAACAATATATTTTTTTTAATTTTTTAATCCAAAATAATGTGATTTAAGTTTTTTTTTTCTTCTAAATTATTTTGGAATAAACCTAGACTGATTTAACGACAGGTGAGTTCACCTCACAATCCCGCCATCCGGCCTTCAAATTATTAGTAATATGAATATCTTTTGATTGCATTTAACTAGTTTAGGATCCAACGCAAAGTCACAAAATGCACAAGCAGGAAACCAGAGCAGTAAGGTGGAGCTGTTGGCTTCCAAAAACTTGTCCATCTGCTTGCTGACATCCTCCCACAGAAAGGTCAGCCCAAATCTGA
Source organism: Populus tomentosa (assembly GCA_018804465.1). Lineage (NCBI taxonomy): Eukaryota > Viridiplantae > Streptophyta > Magnoliopsida > Malpighiales > Salicaceae > Populus > Populus tomentosa. The sequence goes on from CM032005.1 coordinate 6,001,699, forward strand.
TACAGTTTACTGCATCACCATGACCTGTTTGCATGCTTCCATTTCATTACCAGGACTAGATGCTTCCATTTCAGATGTACTAAATACTGTTCATTGATCCAATGTTCAGAAGGTTCTATGGTTTGTCGAGTACAGAAAGTTTGATAAACTAGAGGGTTGATCCAGTTTAAGTTATCAAAAGTTCCATGGCTTGTCTAAACAGAGTAGAGCTATCAGATCAGTGGCGGAGCCACAGTAGGGATTAAGGGGGCAATTCCCCCTTAATCTTTATATATATATATATATATATATTAGAATTTTAATATAATAACTTAAAAAATTTAATTTTTTTTTAGTAATTATTAATTGATCCAAGCTTTTTTTTTTGAATTATTGTTCCTCCCTCTCTTCTTTTTATAAATTTTTTCTTCAAATTCTAAACTATTAATTAATTTAAGTAAGTAATCTTTTATGCTTTATGCTTTTATGTTTTAGGTGAGTTTCTTTTATTTTTTTCTATTTATTTCATTGTCTAATTTTAGTTTTATTCCTTAGTAATTAGTTATTAAAAATGTTAGAGTTTATTATAATTTATAGATTTGTTAAATTAATATGTACATGAATAAATATTATATGCATATGAATATGAATTGAAATAAGTTTTGATGAATTAATATGTATTTTGTTACGAATTTCACATGAAAAATGATGGTGGTCAACTTACTAGTAATTAAAAATGAAGTACTCGACAGCTCAAAAAATTAGAGACACAATAAAAAAAATTAAAAAAATATATTAATATTTATATTTAACCCACTTATATAAAAACAACAAGTCAACAAATAATTATTGCCAATAATTTCACTAGTCCTGGAAGATTTAGAAATAAATAAATGAAAGTTTAATTGTATATATTTAGAAAGAATATCTTTAATAAAATTAAGAATAAAGTCATTATGAAATAATTTTAAAATATAAAAACTCGAAAAAATAATTATAATATAAATTTTTTTATTTTAAAAATATTCTTAAATTAATTTTACTTGACATGAGTTAGTACATATGTATTTCAAATTAATTTCTTTATATATAACATATATTTATATAGAATATAATATCAAGTATTTGTTAATAATTTGTCCCCTCATTTAAAATTTTCTGGCTCCGCCACTGTATCTGATTAATTCTCCTGTGATGCAAGCTTCTTCATCTGCGTTCAACACTTGAGTTTCACTTATTTCTGCACTGAACCGCTTCTTGAGATTCTCATCAGTCAAATGGCCTTCTCTTGAATATGAATCATTGGTAATCTCAAGGAAATGACCTCTCTTATTGCTTCCAAGATCAATGGAGAACTGCCTCTGGCCTCCTCTCATCATTTTTGAAGAACAACAGCTATTACTTTCGTAGCATGCAGTCTCCACATTTGAAAGAACTAGAAAGATGAAAAGCCAGAAACCTGATGTGGAGGGAAAAGAACTCTTGCAGCTGTACCAATCTCTTCTAATGTCCTTGTAAACAATTGAAAACCATTGTTCTTATTCTTTCCGCAAGGAATGATAATGTTCCTGCAGTTAATTTGTGCTAATTGATGCTTCAGAAATCTGCATGCATGGTGCAACATTTGTCAAACAAAACCTGACAGATGAACCAAACCATGATCTTCAATCTAAAAAGGAAAGAAATAATTTGAAGAGAAACAAAAAGGGAGAAAGAGAGATGAATAAAAAACTTCTCACTTTTAAGGCTGCTGAGAAAACACAGAGCTCAGAGTTGAATGTATAATAGAATTAGGACACCACTCATTTGGTAGCCTTAAGAAATAAACACAGATAAGACAGAAATCATACCATACTTATGCACACCTAAAATTCAAGAAAACTACGATCAATTCAAGACCACTCAGGAAGAAAAACAAGGAGATCCTACCCACTACCATATCGATTTTAAGTGCAGATCTCTTATCCCATGGATTCATTTTTTTTTTTTTACTTCCATCTTTTATTGTTAATTGTCACTAAAGGAAATGAAACATGAAATAAAATGATGTAGATGGGCAAAGCTTGCAAGGAAAATCAAAGAATTCTTTATCGACTTTTTCCCCCATAGCTAACCTACAACTTCTTTTATACAAGCAGCAGAGGATATGCACGTATCAAAATCCTTAGAAAGATTTGGAATCTCTTTCATTACTGTGGGGGGTGGGGGAGGAGCTATAGCTTAAAGACATAATGGATATCAAGTCAGAGCTTCTAGAGGATGACATAATGAAATCAAGAAATTTGAGAATGTTACGCAATCGCCATCTCTTCTGTTGCATTCCCTTCTCTAAAAGGTACATCTCCCATTCATTTTTTGTTACTTATGCTCTGTTGACAGGATAATGTTACCTGAAGGGCACCTTAGATTTGAATTATTGACAGAAACAGTATCCGACACAACAGATTTAGTCCTCCTTCCCTCCTTCTAGGGAAGGGAGAGTCCCAGTTCAACTATGAACCGTTTCAGGTATGATTGGAGGCGATGGCAACTTAACTCCGGAGGGTTTCTAGACATATAAGTAGCGTATTGCAGACTTGAAATCTGAAAGTTTTGGAGAAAGAAGACACATATGCAGCTTGTTTTCTCTTTTAATGACGAGTAATTATATATGACAGTAAGCTTCTAATTGTAATTACAGCATGGAGATGGCAATGGCACTTATTTTATTCACCTTCCCTTCTTCAGATGCAGGCCATCTAGCAGAGTCTAACCAAAAACAAAAAAGAAAAGAAAAGAAAAATCCTTCCATCTCTGGGGAAGAGTACCAATAAAAGCATACTGGGCATTGGGGTAAGAAACTTTTGAAAGAATCATCTTGTCTTTGATCTTCAAGTGTTTTTCTTTTGGGGTTATAAAGTATTTGTGTACCCTACAATTAACTAAGAGTGAACTTAAAAAAAAAATATTATAAATTTAGAAATTATATATTTAAATGATATATTTTTAATTATCATAATTCTTAATCCACATATTTAATTTAGACACATAATCTATCAAAATTTAAAAAACTCGTGACATATTATAATTAAATATCAAATTCAGACTATAATGTTTATTGAAAGACCAGATTTTAATGGTCTACAATTACCAACTCAAATGAATTTTTTTTATCAATCTACAACTCCATTAATATATGACCTACTCTTTAAAAGTGATTAAAAAAAATCAAATATCATAAAAATTCTAATTTCTAAACGTTTCTCAATAACCTTAATGAATTTGCAAAAGCTTGATTAAAATGTAAGAATAGAGAACACACAATTAAATTGGTAAAAGAAAACAAATTAAGATTTTGATCTTAAATCAAATCTCTTCTTTGATCTATCTCTCCCTCTCCCTCTCCCTCTCTCTCTCTCTCTATTGATGCATGTTTTGATCAACGAAAGTTACTATAGGATTTTACTGTTTTTTATTCTCTAAATTATTATGTAATTACTAATTAATATACCCACTATTACTTATAATACCATTAATTAATAATAAAAAAAGACATAATAAAAAAATCGTTATCAATTATATTATTTTTCTATTATTTTTTGGGCTTTCATAGAATCAATATCAACAGGCTACGTCCCGGTATTATCTAGACCCCGCTGAAGCCCACCACACGGTTCTGGTCATTAATGAAAAATGAGAGCTCAACGGACCTTATGCTTTTACTTTCATCTTCACATATTTCTTCTCAACAAAACATGATTGCTATGTTACAGGAAATCGGGTGTGTGTGTGTATAACACTAATAATTTATTGGGATTAGGGAACTAATATTTCTTTTTCTTTCTTTCTTTCTTTCTATATATATATATATATATATATATTATTAGTGTTATATATATATATATATATATAGAAAGAAAGAAAGAAAGAAAAAGAAATATTAGTTCCCTAATCCCAATAAATTATTAGTGTTATATATATATATATATATATATATATATATAGCAAGGTCCAACAACTTAAGGTTTTAAATTGATTTGAGTGGAAATATTTCTTTAACATGATGTATTATATTATAAATTTAAACATATTAAATCTTTGGGTAATAAATTGCTGTATTGTATCCTCATGTGAAATTAAATATATTTATTTTTTAAGAAATAACTTAACTTAAATCCATATGGATGGAAAGGATAATTAAAAGTATCATTAAAGACATCACTTAAATTAAAAAAAAAATAAGAAATTAAATGAACACTTTCTTTTAAAAACACACAAATATTGTAAAAAAAATTAAAAAATTACACCGTTTTTTTTCAAATAAATAGGAATACTGAATAATTTAATTAAAATATGTACATGTTGGGAGCTAATATACTTGAAATAAAATAATCGGATTTAATTATTTTTAAAATATTTAAGGGTAATAGTCATGTAATTAAATATTATTTTGAATTACTATATTTAAAACAACAATGATTGAGGACAGTTAATTTTAAGTTATTTTTGTTTTTTAAATAAAATAAGTAGTCTTTCATTTCGATTATTATTTTACAACGTCCGAGAAGAAATTATGGAAGTAGTGAAATTAATCTCCTTGCCAAGTAGAACAACTGCAGATAAGCCATATAATTTAGCTCAGAAACAAAAAAGGGCTTACGTCACATTACATGGTCTCCCAGTCTGCATTTCCTATCTCTGCACCGAGTAAAATAATGGTAGCACTGTACATATAGAACAGAAGATGGGAGGAAAAAAGATAACAAAAAAAAAAAAAAACTTTATATGACAATATACATGTGGGTGTACTGTGTTTATGTGTCATTTTAAGCAGAAAATTTAATTACAAGCAAAGAGTTATTTTTTTTTAAAATATAATGTTTGGGTTACAGATAAGAAGAATAATTTCTTGATATTAGGTCTATTGGGACTGCAAAATCCATTTACTGACCAATTTATTCATACACAGTTATATATGTTAAATCAGGATTATTTTTATCTATGATGATCACCGATCAATGCATCCAGAAGCATGTGACAAAATTATCCAAGCTCTAGACACTACATGCCAAGAAAGCTAGCATCCTGTGCCCTGAAATCTGATGATTTACTATAGTGTGTGTGTGTGTTCAGCAATGTTGCATTTATACGAAGAAAGAAGCGGTGATGTGAAAGGTAAGAATTCTTGAATTCAAATAAAATAAAACAATTTTAAAAAATTAAAATAACTTTAAAAAAATTCCATCAAATAATTACTTGAGTCATATAACCATAATTATGGGATAAAAACACCGTGATTAGCTAATTATAACAAATCAAGAACTAAAAATATAAAGATGAACACCATAAAAACAATTGATCTTCAAACATTTCATATAAAAAAAAAAAAAGAGAATAAGAACAATCTCTCACACCACAAAAACAAGTAAATTTTTTAGTCTTTATAGGAAGAGCTTTTCGATTTTTATAAAATCTTAACCCTATCAAAAAATAAAACCTTTAAAATTATTTAGCAAAATTTTTATCCGATTAAATTTAAAATTATGTCCATTAATATAAAATTATACATTATAAAACATAAGTCCACTATCAATACAAGTAGAAAAATCAATTGAATTCATAAATTTTATAGGAAATATAACCCAAATATCCTAAAATAATTCATTGAATATCTTTTTAATCTTTTAACTCTTGACCTTAATTATAATAGATGTAATTAATAGATGTAATGAATAGCGTGATGAGCATGGATAGAAATCAATGATTTCAACGTTCATGATTAGTCCACAGACTGCCAGAACAAACTCTTCCTACAGAAGGAAAGAACCTAGGATACAAATCACAAATTACATGGGAACTTGAAGACTTTGTCCTCATACCTAATGACAAAAAAAATTCTGACAATACAAGGAAGTAATGACATAAGTTTTTACTTTATTTTATGGGATAGAGTATTCTAGTAGATCTATGTATAGTTTAGGTCATGAAATATGGAATCCAATGATAATACACACTCATAAAATCATGTTATTTTGACTTTGAATGAGATATTGTGATTGGAAAAAGTAATTAATTCCCTTTTAAACGTCGTGTTAATTTTAAACAATTGACTCACAAACTACCTCTTACATTGATGATTACCGTGAGAAATCTATCAATTGGAAAATGCAGCAATATACTAAAGCAGAAGACAAACATGAAAAAATCTCCCAAGAGCTTCATATAAGATCTACTTAGGCAAAATAACATTTTTAAATGCTAATTAAAGAGTTATTGTAATCTTTTGTGGTGTCGACCAAGATCATCTCATACAATTTCATGATAGCTTGGATTCAGGAATGGGACAAGAGGCTCTCAATAACATGTGTGTGTGTGTGCATGAATTACGTAGCATATTAATATGATAGTAATGATTGATTTATATCTACAGAGAAAAAACTAGGAGGTTTTCTTGAATTTAAAATTATTCCTCAAGTTTATGCGTAGAGATTTTGTTAGAGGGAGGAAGCCTAGAAGCCCTAGTCGATCCATAAAGTAGCATATATATGTAACAGTAATGAGATATAATGTTTTCATTACTATGATTTTTCTTGCAGAGAAGCAGTAGTGTTCTTCAAGGATCTCCTTACAAGTTATTAGGATCATCACCATAAACCTAGCATGAGGAGCAGAAAGGAAAATGTAGCCAAGGAAAACCTGCCAACCTCTTCATCTCTTCTACCATATGGAAGCAAAAACTGAGTCGTCGGCAAATCATCCTTGGCTGCATCAAACTTTATGAGCCTCCATGCAAGGCCGCTACAGTGAGACAGCAACTGAAGCAAGAAGGACACCTTGTCTTGGAGGCTTTAGAAGGAGAGATGGAGGGATAAAAAGAGAGTTTTCTGTGGTGAATATCAAGAAGAAAGATTGGATGAATGGAGGAGGCGACTTATGGCCTTAAATAGAATATTGAAGGGGTGAGAGGTGGCGATGGTGTGCTGAGATTTGTGGTAAAATATCTTGCAATATTTTACGCATTATCTACAGCCGAGGCAACAGCGACAGCTCCCATGTCAGGATCTAATTTTGGACCCTGCTGAAAATAGTGATGAGTGATCCTTTCATTCCTTTTTTGTCATTGAATCGAGTAATATTAGCAAAATACTCATGAAGTTGTAATTAATTATTACATATATCTTTGAATGATGTCATAATAGCCTCTTGTCAAAATCAATACTCGAAGATAACTTCTACACGTTGTAATGGCTAAAAAAACAAAATTTTAAAAGGATAACAATATGGCTAAACGATTTTGCGGCTGTTTTCTTCATTGGGTGTGCATCAAGATTGAAAGATTTAAGCATAACGAGACATTATTTTGAATTCCAAAATCAATCTACAAACTGTTTGTTTCCATAAATCCAGGAAGTAACGGTGGATTCTAATTTGGCTGAGAAACCATATCAGTTCGAGCTTGTGCTTGTTTCACCATGTAGGTTGGCAAATCATACGGGGGAGGCGCCAGAGCTTGGGTCTGATAATGGGATTCTGTGAATACCTTAACTACTGGTATGGCGGATGTAGACGGGACATCGTCAAATCACACCTTCTCTCCAGGAACTTCTGATATGGCTAATATCACTACACGTAAGGAGAAGAAGGACTGTGTGAAGAAGAAGAAGCATCGAAAGGCGCAAAATAGAGATGGGCGCACATATCAGAAATCTAAAGTTGAGACGTCATTGAATACTGTATATGACCTGGCCATTATTACAGTACTGTATGGAGAGGAGGTTTTGAAGGGTCAATTTCAAGAAATGGTAGATAAGGAGGTTGCGGAATGGGTGAAAACGGTATAATTCCTTCCCGTTTCTGCAATTGACATTTATTTTTACCATATCTACTAAGATCATTTTTTTCTGGAATACTAGAGCTCCAGGGAGGGGGTCCCAAAAGACATGTGATTAGAAATGTCTTTGATAGTTATCAACTTGATTTATGTTGCAATATTGCTAAGATTAATTGATTCTTTTGTGTATAGATTAGGGGAAATTTGCAATATAAAATGGCATGGTATAGACTCACATGGTAGGTCAATTGTCATGTGGAATAATGAATTTTTTGATGTTGCAAATATTGAATTTATCTCTTATTAGATTGCTTTGTTTGGTATTCATTGTCGTACATATACAGCATTGTGAGAATCATCTTCATGGATCAAGAATGGTTGGAAATTAAACCATCTAGGTGGTGGCCCAACGGTAAAAGCTTGGGATCAAGAGGTTTGCTCTCTCTGTGGTCTCAGGTTCAATTCCTAGGTTGCTCATATGATGGCCACTGGAGGCTTACATGGTCGTTAACTTCAGGGCCCGTGGGATTAGTCGAGGTGCGCGCAAGCTGGCCCGGACACCCACGTTAATCAAAAAAAAAAGAATGGTTGGAAATTGTGTGGGAAGAAAGGACAATAAATTATTATTTTTTATCAATAAAAAAAAAAAAAATGTGAGTCGTCATCTAGTATTTTGGTTACTAAAAACCTTAACTAGTCTCAGAATTCAAGCAAGGGGATATATTGCTTAAAAAAAAGATATTAGTACCCATAATACACCTTACCTGAAATAAGATTCATTATTTATATGTCTGATATAAACTAAAAAAATATTGTGTTTTCTAACTATTGGCCTAAAAAAATTTAACTATTCTAAAAACATAAAAGAAATTATCTTTTTATTAATATTAGAAATAATTTTTACGTATAAGTTTATAATCTCAAATATTAACAGAAAACAAAATAATTTTTTAATATTTTTAAAATATAGGCCAAGTTCTCATGACTTTAATAAACAAGTTATTAAATCCAAAATGCATGCAAATATATAAGACTATTTTTTGTGATTTTTTTAATATAATAAAATATACAAGTATAATTTATTTTGAGAGGCTTGGCTAGATGCAAAATAAAATAGAAATTATATTTTTGAAGAAAAGATTTTTTGTTGTTTTAATCTTTTTGGGAACCAATTCATTTAATACCAAAAAAGTGTCTCGTGTAGTGTAGGTTACAATTCAAAATACTAAATATGAAATGGTGAAAACAAAAGTGGAGAAATCAAAATTTATTGCAAAATTGTCATCGAAGCTTTGAAAATTTGACTAAAGTCACGTTTGGCAAAACACAATAATATGTTTTAAATCGAACAGGATATCAATTTAAAAACAAATTATTTACTATTTGAAATCGAATAAAAAACAAACAAACACCAAACTCAAATATAAACCATGAATTAAAAAATTAAATTTCAATTAGCAATCACACTCCATAAAAATAAATGCACTACCCAACACAAATTATTAAATCAAAAACACATATCAGTTCAAATAAATAGTGTCCAATCAGTCCAAATGTTATATAAAATCATAAATATTTGTCTCAAATTCTACAACATTATAACAATTTATCAAAAAAAAAATTTGAGGTCATGAATTAACCTTGTGAAGGCTCGAAATTAATTGGAAAGACTGTTGTGACCAAGGAAACAATGTTGGAAGACTTCTGAAATTGTAGGAGCAGTGGCGGCACATGCATCCACATGCCACCATCTCTACCAACACGTCGGTTTACTTGCCATCGCAGGGGAAGGTAGAAAACAAGTGTATCTAGAGCAATTCCTCTTTCTTTTTCTTCCTTGTGTCGGTGATGAGTCTTACCATCACCTCCAAAAGGAATAAAATGTAACAAACACTTGATTTTATTTTATTTTATTTTTTAGATTAGTTTAAGCTTTCTATTTCAATCTTCTCTTCATTTGTCTCCATCAATTTGAGTTGCTATTAGTAGCAAAGAGGAAGGGTTGAGGCCGGGTTTTCTAGTTATGGTGGGTTGGTCATGGTTGAGGTTGGCTTAATGAAAGAAAAGGGGTTTTTGGGTCTGTTTTTAGCTTGATTGACAATGGATGATAGTTGTGGTTTAGTGTTTATATGTTGTTGAGTTGTGTTAATGTGTTGAAGAAGGTAGCTAGGTTATTGTTTTTGGGGGTTACCGGTGGATGGATGAGAAAGGGTTTTGTTTTCAACCAAAAAAACAAGAGGAGTTGTTCGAGGCTGGTTGAAGGAGATGAAGAAGCTGGAATAGTCGAGGAGGGTTTTGACTAGAAGTATAGGTGGCAGCTGTTTAGGTTTGCTGGGAGAAAATAGGGATGTCTAGCATAATGGCTGAGAGAGAAAGTTGTTAATCAGAAGAGAAGGAAAAGTTGTATAAGAGAAGAGGAAAATGGTGGCCAGTGGCCAATTACGGCAAAGAGGTAGTTCAGTTTTGGCAATAGAGAGGGAAGTAAATATGCATAGCCAGATTTGTGAAGATGAAGGGGACAGCTAACAGAAGAGAGGCAGTGACACAATTGCAAAAAAATAATAATAATAAGGTAAGGTTTTCTCGTGTTGTGGGTATTTTCTTTATGGTTTTTTTTCCTGGCTCCCCCCCTTCCTTTGTGCGTGTTAGGCAACTATTTATAGGTAAATAAGTTTGTTATTTTTTAATTGTTTGGTGACCAAGCAACCAAAAAAAAAATTGATCCCTCAACTTTTTTTTCACTTTTAGTCCATATTTATCCATTTTGATTTTTTCTTATATGTATTTTTTGTATTTTTTTTTTAAGTAACACCAATGTCAATTAAAAAAAACACCTTAACAACTAAATGCATAGGAAAAACACTAAAAATGACGCAAATACATCAAGAACATATTTATTTATTTATTATTTTTTGAAAAATACTTTAAAAATAGGATAACAAATTGGGTAGCAACACTCATGTTGACACGAGATTTAATTGTATGGTTGTTTGTCTATATGCTGAGGGTAGTTTAGCAGATAGGAAAATATTGTAAAAGGAGTTAACTATTTTAAAGTTTGCATTTGAATGGTCATTATATGTTATAGGTGATTATAATGAAACTTTGGTTCAAACTTAGCGAAGTAATGGGTTTTTTAATAGTGTTGGGAAAGGAACTTTTAGAAGTTTTTGTCTATTTGTGATCTCTTAGAGATTCCTTTGCACGGTCACTAGTATACTTGGTTTTAAGGCACATCTAAAGCCATGTTGATAGCTATTTTGCACATTTAAATGCTATGTTGAGTTTTTCTCAGTATAAACTTTTCAAGTTAGAGAGAAACCTACTAGACCACTGTACCATTATCTATGGTAGAGAATACAGAGATTGCAGTAAAAAGTCTTTCCATTTTTTAGATTGTTGATTGATGCATAAGTCTTTTTATTCTGATTTAAAGATGATGTGAGCCTCACTCTGTTATGATTGTTGAATCGCTTTTCTATCATTAAGAAGTTTAATGAACGAGGAAAAAAATTATGAGAGTGGAGTTTTAATACCTATAGAGTAAGACCAAATTGATAGAATCTAGAATTACAGCTATTGAGAATGAGGTTGGAAGTAAGAGTCTAATGGATGTTGAATATGCAAAGTTGATGTGTTTGAACTCTGAGATTAGGAAATTGAGCAAGCATCTTGAATCTTTCTAGAGGGAAAAAAAAAAAAGAAATAATTGGTGCAAGTTAGGTGATAAAAATATTAAATTTTTTTAGCTCTCGGCTTCTTTAACCAACAAAAAAAACTTTATTGATATAAAAGTTACTGGTGTGAATGATATTTCTAGCCCTTTAGAAATCAAATTTCAGGCTACAACTTTCATTTCCAACTAGTACAAAAGTATTATTATTGATATATCGTATCTAAAGGGTATAAGGTTTAAGACATTAAGTAATGATTTTTCAACTTGGTTATATAGAGAAATCACTTTGAAGGAGGTGAAGGATGCAATATGGAGTTGTGATAGGTCTAAAGCTCTTAGACTTGATGGTCTTCATTTTAATTTTTTTTTTTAAAAAAAAAACATGATTTGGAAAGGAGATCTTTTATTATATTATAGGAAATTGCATAATATAAGTTGTATATAATTAAAAAAGGTTGATAGACTTACTCTTGTGTTTAGATCTTTGAAGGGCTTATGCTATGACAAGATAGGTTTACTCTTGTGTTTCAATTCAGCCTTGCTTCACCAATTGATACAATTGTTGAGTTTTGATTTCAAACTTTAGGATTTAAGCGTTGTTCATTATTTTTTAGGGATTGAGATCCATCCTACTAGTATAGGACTCATGTTATAACAAGTATATACTTGACATCTTTCATTAAGCAGGTTAACGACATTATAGAGGTTCTCTGGCTTTAGTATTTATTGCCTGATCTACAGATTACACTTACTTCTGTGCCTATGATTTGGTGTGATAATCTGAGTACTATTTATTTATTTGTAAATTCTATCTTTCATTATCGTACTTGATATATTGAGGTTAATTATCATTTTCTATATGACAAGGTTGCTAAGAAAGACATTTAGATTCATTTTATTTATTTCAAGGATTAGCTTATCGATACTCTTACTAAGCCATTTTCTACTACTACTTTTTTTACTGGTCTTCGGTTTAAATTTCATGTTGATCCTCCACTCGCAGTTTGAGATGATGTATTATAGAAAATTACACAATATAGGTTGTATATAATTAGAAAAGGTTGATAGGCTCACTCTTATGTTTAGATCTTTATAATAAATATTGTACATTACCCTATATATATAAATAGAAAATGTTGGCTAACTAATTGGTTAAGCCTCTTATTATTCTTAACTTGCTAATTTTAGAATTTTTCAAGACTAGTGGGAAGCTGAGCATTATGCCGAGAATAGTAATGCATATATTACTTTATTTTCTAAGATTGAAGGTGCTAATATATTCACAGAGTGTAGGCCTATCAATCTCATGAATGGAGTATTTAATATCATTGACAAGCTTTTATCTTTGAGGTTAGTTTCATCTTAGAGAAACAAATTCTTGATTATTCTCTTTTAAATAACCGTTATGATTAGAAAATTTAAAACTATTGAGTAAGGTTATGAGAATGGTTTCATATGAATTCAATAATTCTTCAGATTTGGATTATGCATGCTTGCAATAGGGAGCGGGGAGAGCTTTAAACTTAAAGAAGAACTATTGATTTGAAATGTTGCATTGCTGGAAGAAAGTTAGAGAATAAGGATTAAAGAACACCACCGCATGAGAAGCAGGAGCGGCGGCAGTGTGGCACCGCAAAACAGTTCATTATCGGGAATTGAAGGACTCGTGAATCAAGGCACTTTCAGCACTCAATACAAAATGGCAGTAGCTTGGGATGCCTTCGTCCACCAAGGTTTCCTTGGTTTGCCAAAAAGAGTACTGTGTCTCCCTTTTATTTTCAGATCCCTCTCTTTCTTAGGTCACAGATAAGATGTATGGAGGCTGAACCGATGAATTAAAGCGGATTATAAGAATATTTATATGCAATAACTCGGTGTAGTTCATTGTAGACGATGCAAGAACAAGGAAATTGTTCCCTAGTTTTCCATAATTTGTTTTTATTATCTCTACTGACTAGCTAGCTCTTCTAGGAGGCCGTGTAGTTTAAAATTTATTGGATTTTGTTCTTGCTGTTCTCGGTCAGACCATTTCAGACTTGTGATTTAGTGTTCTATGAATTTTCCTGGCTATTGCCCGAGAGTCAAGACAGCCTATGTTAACAGTTGCAATCATGTATGAAACAATCATCTCTTAATAATATAGCATTATCCTACAGTAGGTCTCGCGATGTGTATTTTTTTTTAATAATATCGGTATTCGATTAATTAATTTGTGAATATTTCAATTAATTTTAAAAATCTTAAAATTATATGTATTATTTTGACGAATATTATACAGTAGAGCTAGCAAGAGCTCTACTGATATAGCAATACCAAGTTGAATTTGGGAAGATGAAGAAACGGTGAGGAAAAGGCCAAGCAGACAAGCAGAAGAAGGAGGAGATTTGTGAAAGGGAAACATGCATGCACATTGAATTAAAGCCAGGCACTGAACATGTTCTAGAAAAACAAAACTTCTGGCTGTATTAAATTTGGACAAGGAGCCAAGGATCACCACCAGGCAAAGTTCAATGTTCGAACAAAACCTTTTGTTTAATTTATGATGTCATAATATGTTATCAATTTAAGTGTTTGTTTGGTAATGTAATTATGAATAATGCTTTTCAAAAAAAAATTAATTCAAAATACATTAAAATAATAATTTTTTAGAATTTTTTTATTTTTTATATTAACATGTTAAAATTATTAAAAAATATATATTAATTTGACACTAAAGTTGGGTTTGTTTATCTCATACATTTTATCTTATCTTAGTGGATTGTATTGCTTCTTTCGGTCGGTTTAGATAAAATTTGAGAACCCCATACCCAGTCACCACTCATGATTGGAGCAAAAAGGTGGTGCCTCTTTTATGGATTTTGATTTTTAAATTATCACAATTTACCTAAAAATTTGATAAATTAGCGTGAGTAAAAAAAAATAACTGGAAAATAAATATAATTTTAATAAATATGTGATTAGGAATGGTAACTTTAACATAGACATGATTTGGAACAATAACTTTAGTAAAAAAAAATCAAATAATAAATTAACCCTAACTTTAACCCCAAATTAATCTCAAATATAAATCTCAAATCCCGTAACTCTAAACTATAATCCTAAAATTCAAAAACAAATCTAAACAATAACATTAATCATCGACCCTGTAAAGAAACACTAATTAGGAACCCTAAAAACAAAACTTAACTAAATATATAAATTTTTTTGTTTTTTTTCTTATTTTTTATCTTTTGTTTCTTTTTTCTTATTCTATCATTTAGTATGGAGTTTTTATTAAATCTTATTCTTTAATATTGGATTAATTAATAGCACACCCTAAACAAACTAAAAGATAAAACAAAATGTTAAAAAAACATAAAAGATGTTATTATATTTATTTTATTTTTAGGATTATTAATTAGTGTTTGCTTTTAGGATTAGTGATTAATGTTAGATTTTGGTGTCTGTTTTTTAGATTTAGGGTTAGGATATTGTTAGGGGTGATTATTTTTTATTCAACTCAGTTTTTATCAAAAAAACAAATAATCAAACAAATTTTTTTTTAAAAAAAAAATTGAAACCGGTTCAAACCAATCATTTTCATTTCAGTTTTTTAAGAAAAAAACTAGTTTGGCTTGATTTTTTCAGTTCGGCTCAGTTTTTTCGGTTTGCCTCGGTTTTTTTAGTTTAACTTAGTTTTGGCTCGGTTTTTTTTGTTTCAGTCTTATAAAACCAAAACTGAACTGAACCGATCGGTTTTTTTAAAGTTTTAATCAGTTTAATCGGTTTTTTTCATGATTTGGTTTTTTCAGTTTTCACGGTTTAATAGGTTTTTTTGATTTTTTTATCACCCCTAGATATTGTTTAGAGTTTGTATTTGAGGTTAAAATTATAATTAGTTTGTAATTTGATTTTTTATTTATCAAAATTGCTATTTCCAATCTTGTATTTGTTAAAATCAATGATCTTAATAATATCTTTGTTAAAATTATATTACTTTTCAAATATGTTTTTGGCCGTTTTATTTTACAAAAATACTTTTAGGCATGTGTGATAAAAGAGAAACAAATACTCTTTTATGTTCTTTTCATGAAAAAGGTCTTGTGATTCACTTTTGTGACAAAATAGTAGTGGTCCCTCAAAATATATAGTATATGATAATTTCTGTAATAGACCTGAAGCTTATTTTGAACATGGACGGTGGACAATTGCATAACAACTTTTGAAGTTTAAAACAATAACTAAATTTTAAATTAAATTAAATTCAAATCCTTTCTAATTTATTTTAAAATTTAAATTCCTTGTTATTAGTAAAAACTGAACAATATAGGATTGTTTTAGATTAGAGAAAAATCTTTAATTAAATTAATGTAGTTTTTGGCCTGGCCAATTCCCTCGAATCTGCTCAAAAATTTAAAATAAAAAAAAGATTTGAACTAGATTTTGTTATTCTTGTAATTCAATATTAATTTTCCCATTCAATAAAACTTCTCAATTTCATACTCTAATTTCCAAGTTTGTAACAATTTCACGGCATCAATATTAATTTTGAGAAAAAAAATGGAAAAAAAAACTTTAAAAAAAACACCAATGAATTTGATGTCTTGCATTTCTTTTCTTTAGCAAGCCAATAGACCATGATATTAAAACACCAATTTGGAAGCGAAAATGGAGAGGAAGGATTAGTACACAAAATTAAGCTGATGAATGATGAGGAATTCTTATTAAAATCTTCTTTTTTTCTCATTTATTTTTTTAAATGGGCCAGTTGGATTTTGATAGTAGTAAAAGATGTAATTAATTAAGTCCTCAGTGTTGGGGAAAGGAAAGAAAAGGGAATAATGAAAATTTATTCCCAATTTAAGTATTAACTTAATACAATTATCACACCAATTAAAATGTGGTGCAAACCTTATTACTAAAAAATCAAATTTTTTTATATTTTTGTTAAAAAAAAATTTTATGTTTTGAATTGTTTTGATGTGTTAATTTACAAAATAATTTTTAAAAATTAAAAAATTTTATTTTAACATAAAAAAAATTTAAAAAATAATTATAACAACATTCCAAAAAAAAATATATATCGCATGTGAATGTCATTTCCCGTACCAAACCAAGTCCTCTCTGGCACAAAGATGATGCTTTGCCTTGTATCGATTTCTCTTGCACTCGACGGTAACATTCTTGCAATTTGCAATTTCAGGTTTTTTTTTTGGTCTTAAAGATCACACCGTTCACCTTTCACTTTGTATCATATTAAAATATGGGGAAAAAAAATACTCAGCTTTATATTTATTATCTGTTCACTGAACTGAGAAATATATATTATCTGTTCACTGAACTGAGAATTAATTAATATTTAAAAATGCGGTTTATTTTTTTAAATATTTTTATTTAAAAATATATTAAAATAATTTTTTATATATATTTTTAATATCAACACATTAAAAAAAACATCACTAAATAATAAAAAATTATCCTTTTTTTCTCTCTAGAATACACTAAGACGTTTTTGTTGATTTAAGGTAAATCTTGATAATTAATCTCTTATTACACAAACAACGTAAAACAAAAAAACAATCATGTTTAAAAAAGTTTTATAGAAAATTACCTTTATCCAAAATATCTTTAATTGAGATTTAAAAAAAATATTTAAATTAAAGACTTATAAAATTAAAGAAATAACATAATAAAATGAACACAATTACTTTTTAGTATTTGAATAATATTAACTTCATCAACTTTGCTCCCAGTCTTCAATTTCAATATTTAATAAAAACCCTATCCATGTTTGAAAAATATTAAAAACTCCTTCACTTTTATCCAAAATGTCATTAATTGTAATTTAGAAAAGATAATTAAATTTAAAACTTATATAATTAGAGATAAAACATAAAATAAAATGGACATGATTATCTTTAACTTGAACTCGTTGGGTCCAAGCCTATTTAGGTCCTGTCAAATTAGATTCCAAGCATATTTGAGTCCTATTATGGCTAGGACTCAAGGCTATTTTGAGTCTTATCTAACTTGACCCAATTCTAGTATTGGCCTAGAATAACCCAAGGTAATTTGGGTCGTGTACATTGCAGGACATTCAAATTTATTTTTTGGTTCTGCAACTAATAATTTATATATAATTTGTAAATGAAAGTAAATGTAAAATTAAGTATAATTTGATAAAATTATTATTACAATATATTTGGTGAAATTAGTAAATGATATAACATTTTCTTTCAAATTCATCTATTATTTTATTAATAATATTAATTACAATAAAATATACTCTTATGAATTTTACTGAAAATAATAATATTTATAATATAAATCATAATATTTTTAGTATTAATTATTATAAAAATAATATTATTTATAACTCAAAAAATAATAATATTTTTGAGATTAATACTATTAATTATACTAAAAAAATATTAAGAAAAAAAATATAATATTAATTATACCAAAAAATAATATTAAGAGAACAAATAATAATAATATTTTTAACACCAATACTATCAATTATACCAAAAAAATATTAAGAAAAAATATAATAATTCTTTTAATATTAATTATACTAAAAAAATAATATCAACAAAACAAATAATAATATTTTTACTATTAATACTCTAAAAATTAATTATACTAAAAAAAGAATATTAAGAAAACTAATAATAATATTTTTAATACTAATACTTGTAATTATATTAAAAGTGTTTGCAGTCCAAGCACCACGTGGCACTTGAACTGCATCAAAGAGGAAGCAGACCAAACGCTAGGTGGCGTTGTGCTGCCGGCCTAGGGTGGTACTGCCTAAGCACCACGTGACGCTTGGTTTGCCCGCAGTCAGCACCCAATACTATTTTATATCCTCCCCTGCCAGGCCCAAGGCTAGCCTTGGGCCTGGCCTGGCAGTGCCTAAGTCAAAACGTCACCTAGTGCTTGGACTACAATGCAGATGAAGCATGCCAAGCACCGCGTGGCACTTGGGCTGTCTGCCCTCAGGAGGGAACCGAAGCGCCATGTGTCACAACGTGGTTTTTTTCATAGCCCACTTCCAAGTAGGATAGTTTTTACCATTAAAAAGGATGAAGACTAGGATGGCACCTGAGTAATCAGTAGAATGAAGGAAATATAGAGAGGATACATCTAGCGTTAATGAAGATGTTAAAAGGGGGGTTTCCAGAGATGGGGTATTGGACATGGCTACAAGAAGAAACAAGTGATGTTGAAGAACATATACAAAGAAGTAAGCTCTGATATTATGTAAAGTAAAAGATTTATGTTCTGTGTGTTTTATATTCATGTTTACAACAAGAATATAATACAAGGAAAATAAGATAAGATCCCAAGAATAAAGCCTAAACATTTGCTAACTAAGAATAAAGCCTAAACATATGTTTCTAATAATTGGACAATGATTAATATATAGAATGTGAAGATATGGTGCTAGTAGTATGAATATCAAGAAATCCAACGCATGGATACCCATTGCCACTCTTATTTGTAATGACTAGTATCATCAATATCAGATTTAATTTTTTATTTTCTCTCAAGTTTTATTATGAATGCGCCACAACTTTATTAAAATTAAAAAAATAACTATTGTGAAGAATGGATTTCATTAATATACATCTTTTTAACTCTTTTAAATCTATACTTGTTAGTATTGTTAGTATTGTTAGTATTAGGAAGATAAAAATCTCATCTTAGTTATTGATCAAATTAGACACTAGGCTATCTCATTTTACTTTTCAATCAAATATTTAAGAAATCTTCCAATTATATATATAGTCTTCTTAATTAATTTTCCCTCTTTATTTCAATTTCAATATTGAACATGATTGCGAACTTAACATTTTCTCTCAACCTTTTTTTGAGAATCCTCAAGGGTTCCGACCAATATACCATATTAAGTTTCTAATTTATTCTTATATTTTTAATTGAACCAATTTTATCCTTAAACATATATTAAGTTTCTAATCTATTTTTTTGGTATGATTTTTAGGCTAGTCCACTAAAATAACTCTCATGATTTACACATGAAAAGAACATGCTTCGAGATCTTCCTAGTTTGTTAGCTAGAGTTATGAGCATGGCCCTACTAACATGTTTTCTAGTGTAAAAAAAAAATGTGTGGAGGTTTAACCTAACATGACCAAGTTGATTCGATAAGTTAAAAAAAACCTGGATGATCATAAAAAAACTAAAAATAATAGATGTACATATAATCAAATACCAATAAAATAACAAGATGTTTATTTGAGACCGTAATGAACCATACAAAAGCAAATAAAAAATAAAAATGAGGAAGACCAACTAAAAATAAACCAAGTATTTTCAAGATAAAATTGAAAAAAACTCAACTACTTTTTTAAAAAATAAACTTTGACTAATGAAATTGAAAAAAATAATCTAAAGTATTGGAAAAAAAGATAGCCTGGGTGGCCTTAACAAAAAAGGCCAGGTGCACGGGCTCTCCATCCCAAGCCCACGCACCTGAGCCTTTTTTCTTTTTTTAAAGAGGTAAATGGCATGTTACTTGTTTTTCCCAGATCTTGACTACTTGTGGTCATCAAAAAGTCGAGCCTAAGGTATTTTACACCTAAAAATCTATTTTCAACCATAATTTGACTCAAAAACACCTACAAACACTTTAAAAACTTAAATAAACTTGTATATGCCTTTATCAAATAACTCCAAACATATTCTAAACATAAAAAATATCAACTCAAAATCCAAAAGCTTACCAAGATCAAATCTAATTTCTTAGGCAATTTGAAGTTGAAATATATAAACCCTAGGATAAAAAAAATATATGAAATTAATGAGGGAAAAATTATCACAACTAATTAAGAAAATATTTACCTCAAGAGGAACATAACAGATGGGAGAAAATAAAATCAAAGGTTTGTGTATGGGTTTTTAAAAATTGAATTATGAACAATACCTAGAAAATAAAAAACATAAAATACAAATTAAAACTAGATGAAATGAATAAATAGTGAAAGGATTATGGTGAAATGTAGTATCATAAAATTCGATATACCCTAATTCAAATTTAATGCAATAGATCTCACGATCAAGTAAAAAATATATTCAAGAACATGAAAGGCTTAAAGTCAAAACGTAGATGAGATACAACTACTTTGTTATCTTCAATATTTTATTGTTGGAGATATTACAAAATAACATTTTATTAAAACTTTTCTTATCGAATTGAACCCATTAACACCAAGAACGACCATTTTGGTGGTCGAAGGTGGTATCAATCAATAACTTTCTCTCTTTATATTAAAATTCAATGATTTTCTCTCTTCTTTTTCAAACTAGGAATTAAAAAGTAATAAAAATAAAGTTTTGTACTAAAACTGAATTTTCTAAAACTAAAGGGATCAAAGATTTTTTAATTGAAAAGAAAGAGGATTAATTTAATTTTTTTCTTGCCAGGTATGAAATTGCCACTTAATTTCTCTCTTCTTTTTTTTCACTTTAATCCTTGGGTTTTTAATAGTGTCATTTCTTAACAAGGAAAGAATTGGCCATCAATTTGGCCTTAAAAGGACCCAGTTGGGATAAAAAAAAAGGTTTGAGGCCCAAAAAGAGAGAAAAAAAAATTTACTACTCTAGTTCACTGTAAAATGTGAGAGAGTTAACATTGAATTACCTACAGAGTTAATATTTTGTTAATATTTAAGTATAAACTTATTATAACGTGCAATTCATGTAATTAATTTCTATAAATTAGCTTGAAAATGAATAATAGACTATAAATTTATTGTATATTTTAATATAAAATTTGCTTAATTAAATATATAATGATAGATTAAAGAAATATTATATTATATAAACACAAATTAATAATTAACCTTTATTTTTAGAAAGAAAATAGATTACATATGCATACACGTATAATTAACTTTGCATTCTTTTGAGACTAATTTAGTTTACAATGATTTTACCCTTTTTATACTATGCCATCACATACAAATCCAAGTTGTAAGGAGACAAATTCTGAAAAGTAATTTAATTAATTAGATTTTAAATTTGTTTCATTATAGTTACGAGTTTGAGTTCTTTCAGGACTACTGATGACTTATATGGTCGATAATTTTAGGATTCGTGAAATTAATCGAGGTGCATGTAAATTAACCCGGATATCCACGTTAATAATAATAAAAAAAAAAAAATTTATACACATAAAGGAGAAAAAGTTGTAAGGAGACAACAAGAAATAATTTGCTATGTACACATAAATTCAAATGCAAAACCCTTTTTTATGCTTAATAGTTTTTGTAATGAATAAAAAAAAAGGAGAGAGAGAGAAAAGAAGAAGAAGGAATGAGAGTCTGGCCAAATTAATAATAGGAGTTCGATAGTTTACTCATACGAAATGATACCAAAGGAATTTATGTGTCTGAGACAGTACAGAGATTCTTCTGATTCATCTCCTTTAGTCTTCCAACTGTATAAATTACATACACTCCATGACATCACGTGTCCGAAATCCAACCTTGTAATAGACAAGAATTTACAGGCGCTATTTTCTCAAAAAAAAAAAAAAAAAAAAAACCCACCCCACCAATATTAATTAATAATTATCATTAGTAAATAATCTATGTACAAAGTATTTATATTTTATTTTATATAGTAGTAATCAACGAAGAAAAAAGATAGCATAGAAAGAGTGTTATGCCTATCCATTTCAAAGCTCCAACCTTTTGCTTTCCCTTTTGTCTCATTTCACCACAAAGTGAATATTTTATACGAACAACCTCATTGCTCTAATATTATCAAAGACTCAAAACCCTTAGGGTTTCGTTTTTGTTTCTTCATTTCTTTCATCAGATTTTGTTTCTTTTCGGCATTTTGAGGTACTTTGTTTCTTGACCCTTGTTTTATTATATGTAAATGGTGTTCTTTTGTTTTGTTTTTATGATTTTTTTTCTTTTTCATTTTTGTTGGAAATATGAAAAGGGTTGGTGGGCTTATTTTTTATCTGGGTGTGCATTACTTATTTTCATGTTAATTGGGTTGTTTTAATTAATGCTTGATTTTGCGATATTTTTTAAGCGTAGAAATATCTTTTGGGGGGGTCAAGTTTAGTTTTGGTTAGAATTAAATGCTTGGAAGATTTGATTTGATTTGTGTGAGGCTGTTATGGTGTCATCTTCTCTATTATTATTACTTTTGCTGCAAATAGAAGGTAATTAATTAGGCACTATTTGTTAAGTGTGGTTGATGTAAAGCAATATCATTTTTGCTTATAAGCTGAAACTATGATTTTGTATTTATTTATCATGGAATGGTTGTCATGGTGCCTTGTATTTACTATGATTTTGTTAGTGGCCTTTACAACGCATTATTTATAGATCAGGTTTTGCAGTTATTTACCCCTCTGAAGAGTATTTGAATGAAACCTGGAAAAACTTAAAAATGTTTGCATGGCGTGAAAAGTTGAATTGACAAAAAATAAATTCAATATGAGGTGAAGTTTTTCAATGGGACTTTCAAATTAAGTTTGCATTTAAGTTAGTTCCAGAAATAAAGAAACCCAAGTCTTTCTTTGTTGATGTCATTGACTGTGTGCTACCAGTGGTTTTCTCTGGCTCAAGTAATATGCTTTTTATGATTGATTATTTTTTATGATTATTTTGTAGAATATGTGTGATGATTATTTTGTTCTTGAACCTATTATATTAGTTCAGATGTTAAACTGGTGCAATTGGATAAATGCAGTGGAGAAGGGCAGGCTTCAGGTGGAGCTTGGTTTTGGAAAGGATCATATTTGTTCAGCAATTTGCTAAGCATGCTGAAGTTTTGAAGAGTCGCGCTTGTATAATAAGTTGATTTAGAATGGAAATTTGATATGCCTCCTATGAAGGGTTCAGTATACTGGGTGGCTGCTGCCTTCAATGATTTCTGTCTTCATCTTATACTGTGATCCTTTTTTGCAACATTTAGAGCTAGTTTTGCCATTATATCCAACTTAGTATCTAACTTTGGCCATGTGGACCTTCATTCACCCATAAGTATATTTAACTGGATCACAACCAACCTTACTGTGCCAATAGAAATACCTAACACGGGTGCGCTTTGTTGTGTGGCCGCTGGGCCACAGGGAGCGAAGTCACCTGTCACTGGTAGGGACTCTTCCAATAATCATGGCGAACCACATTGGCAAATTAACTCTAGTTTCTCGCCTCCTCCATTGAGGATGTGGGATTGCAGGTTACGGTCAGATGGTTTATCACATGGCTCTCATGCAGTTCATGGTTCTTCAATGTCCTCAAATAGTAGGGGAAGCAGAAGCTGGGTGGGAAGTGAACAGTATACCAACCATCATGATTCTGTGTCTGATGGTGCACTCCCTTATTCTGACAGCCCACCTGATATTGTTCAAGAGCCTCGATGGACATCACCTGTGCGAAAATTTAATCTTGGTGAGCATGCTGCCTCTATTGCTGGAGGTAATCTTAATATAATCATTCTCTAATATTAGATTCATGGTGATCTGATTTTTTGTCTATTAATATACCTGTCATGACAAGGGCAAGTCCTGTTTAGAGGTTCTGTATATTGATGGAACTGTGTGATATGAGGTTTTTCTCTTGTTCCTTTTCATATATTTGTGTATGTGGTCAAGCTATTTCTCACCTTTTCCATCATTTAAGGGATTCTAAAAATTACAATTGAAAGATTTTCTGACATTAGTCAGCTAAGAATAGGTAATTGTAATTTTAATTATTATATCTGGTGAATCAGGTATAAACTAACAGAATATCCTAATTACATAAAAGATCTGCATTGATTAGGTCATTTCTCATTTGAATGCCATTTGTTCTCGCGTGCTGAAAATGTGCTGAATGTTTTGTTTGTTTTCTGGAAAATTTATCAGAGGCTGTGTCCTGTCCAGTTCTGTTTTTAGGTTACCTATCTTTTCCTGCAGGGTTTCCATTCTCTTGTTTGTCTTATTACTCATATTCTAAATCTAATATTCATTTCTATACATTGTCTTATTACACCACTTTGCATTTCTAATTTTATGTCCTCAGCCGTATGAGTGACCGGCAACATGAGCTGCATATTAAAAATGTTTATGGATAATGGTGTCATTGTAATTCAATAGTTTGAACTGTAGTAGTTTCTAAAACTATTACTGCTCTGTCGGCTTTTTTTATTATTATTATTCTTGGGACAAAAAACTTCATAAAAAATGCCCGTTTGATACTCCCATTTTGGAGAGGCAATGCCGAGAAAGGGCATAGTCAGGTTCGCAGCAGCGATTGACTATACTTCATATGACTTTTTCATAGTCAATTGACCATGTATGAGGTGACTTGGCAGCACGCCGGTCTGGACAGTTATACTTGTAATGATGGAGAAAAATCAACAATGTCTCTGAATGTCAAGGAGATTGCTGAGATCTAGAGTGAATATTGGGTTGGAAACTATGTTGAGTAAGATGTTAGCATCCTGGACATGTTGCTGAAAATAATGCAAGATTATACAGAGAACGCACCTTAGAGTGGAAACCAGCAAAATATTGCAATCAGCATAATGAGAAATTGTCAATATCTATAAATCCACCAGCTTTGCAGTTTTCATCCTCCTTGCAGTTCCTTTTCAAGCTAGTCATTGGTTAATGAATTTTAAATATGCTTTTGAGCTTCATATGAACTCTCTTGCAATCTTTATGGTTCCCATCTTCCTTTTCTTTTGAGTATATTTTACCTTTTTCTCTTCTGATCATGATTTACAGTCAAGTAAATTATCACTTTTACTCAACTGAAAGAAAGAAGTGAAAAAAGAGGAACTCGAAATTTGTAGACAAGTTAATTAGCTCATGTACTAATTATACTTTACATAGAATGAAACAAGGCCTTCCTATCGCCCTCCATTTGTTATGCTCAATATGGCATAAGAGAATTGTCATATAAGACTTATTTTGCCTGTAAAATTAGGAATATGAAAAGTCTTCTTTTGTATGTAAAATCAGTAATTCATCTCTTCTTGGTGGATTTAAGATTGCACAAGATAAATGTTTCATTTAAGGCTTCTTTGGTATGTAAATCATCTATGCGTGCATGTCTGCAAGTGCATGTTTTGTATTACTTGTAGCTTTTTGGTAGTTGTTTTTTAGTCCTATGTTACTCCAATTCTTAATAAAATCCAGCAGTATTGCATAACCTACTGGTTCTGTGCTAGATATCTGGATGAGTTTATTATTTACTGTTTTACGTGGTTGTCGTTTTAACATATTTTCAATTGCCAGGATCAAGATCCCAGCCCACTTGCTTTCCATGCTCCACTGAGGTGACTTTTATTGCTAGTCTTTGGGCTTCTTAGCACTGGCTGAAAAGGTTCTATTAAGTGACATTTCCTTCTCTGTTTTTTTCATGTTTCAGAGAAGAATTGCTGTTAGAGCAAGTGTGACATCCCCTGATTTTGGGTCTCCATCCTCACTTTCAGACTCCAGCCATTGGGAATCAACTAGCAAGCGGCCATATGCTTTCTCCAATCGCAACATTCCAACCCGACGCTTGTATATGTCAAAAACTGTCTACCCGCTAGTATTCCGCAACCCTGTGTCAGATTGTGAAACCTTTGGGGATGCAGATAACAGCAGTCTTGGTAGGTTAACATCGCGTGAGGATCGGATATCACCATCTCATTGGCCTGATAACAGTTCAAGTGTTGAGTATAAGTTCCATAAAACCCTCACTGAACTTCAAAAGTTGGAGATTTCACCAGACCCCAGTGCAAGCTCTAGAAGAGAGGGTTTTAGATGGAGCAGTGCAAGCAGTTATGATCTGGGAATTGATGGAGAAAGGTTTGACATAGCAGAGCACATGGATATGGAGAGTCTGAGGTCACCTTGTGGTCCCGTAGTGGAACAAAAGTGTGGAGTCTGTGGAAAACTTATGTGGCAAAAGTCCCCCTGGAGTTCACATCGGATCATGAGAGGTGGTGACATGCCAACTGCTGGGGTATTACCCTGTAGCCATGTTTACCATGCTGAATGTTTGGAACAAGTCACTCCGAAGACCCAGATTCATGACCCTCCTTGCCCCTTGTGCTTGAAAACTATAGGATCAATTGAAGAGTCCCCACCGGTTTCAGAGCCCTTGCAGATGGCCCTAAGATCCGTACGGAGAAGCAGGGGGGTGGTGATATCTGAGGTCCAGGGTAGTCACAGTAATACGGAAGCCTCTCATCATATCAAGGACAGATTGAGGAGAAATTGGCCTCAGGCAGTGTCGGGACAGAATGACAATGGCTCTTCAATAACAAGTCGTCTTAGAAGGCACTTTATGTTCAAGGGGAAGTCTGGTAAAGAACTTCTCAACACCAAGGTGCTCCAGAGGATTGGTTCATCTTCTAGCCAAAAACCGGCTTGACACAAAAGGTCCATCGAGTAGCTTGTGTACGTAATTTACTTGCAATTAGATTTGAAGATTTAGATGTTTGATGAGTTATTCATGATGCCTTTCTCAACGTGCTTGGGTTCATTTTTCATGACATTGGTAAGAACCCCTGCATGTTTTTGTTATTTATACATATGCCGTGGCAAATTGAAATATTGGGCCATCTCTTATCAGTTATGGCTATCCATGGAGGTCCTTTTATACATTGATTTTCATTTTTCAAGTTATTATTAAGCAATATTGCATACTGTTTTATAGACTAGAGCATTTTAATTAGCATGGTCCCCTGGTGATGGAAGTCTCAAGCCTCATGTATTGCATTAACATGCAATGATTTGGACAATCGAAATGAGTCCCATTGCATTAACATGCAATGATTTGGACAATCGAAATGAGCCGAGGACGGAGTCCGCTTGCATGGCTATGTTGGTGCTGAACTGGAGTGAAGTGCGAGCATCGGACACGGTAGCTTGTTGGTTGCTGCCTTGGGAATGTGCATGCAAGAGGTAAAAATCATTTAAATTGATCAATATTTGTGCCAAGGTTGCCAGTTACATCTATGGACAAATTTTTGCTGCAAGCTGGTGGGCTTGAACATATGGTGATGGTGCACATCTACTTCTTTTTTGCCCTGTTCTTCGTTTCTTCTTTTGTGTTGAGTGCTTATCTATTTCAATGCATGCCCCTTAAAAAGTATAGGAGCATGCTGTCTTCAACTCTGAGTGGATAATGCCACCAGTCTACAGGGAAACTCAGTGGGCTCTCCATGATTTGGACTAGTGGTTACTTTCTGGCTTCATGTAATCACGTGGTTCATAGGCGTCCTTGGAAGAACATATTTTGTAAACCATGATGAGAAGAGAATGCGTTTTGGGTAAAATGTGGGACAAATTCACGTCACAGCTATCATGGTGTCTCCAATGAGGTCCCTAGGCTTGCTTTACATCTTATTCTATAGCTTTGAACCAGTGACATGTGAGCCTGATAATGTTCTAAAAATTCAAGTAACCTAGTATCTAAGTAGTCTAGAAATAGCTCGGATTGGATAATTAGTTAATTAATTGGTTCTAACAATATTATTTATTATCTTTAGCCAAGGTGATTGATAGTTTGTAATTAGTGATTGGTAAGTTAAAATAACTTATGACTTGTACTTGCAAAAAACTTTCTTTGATAGAGATAAAGACTCTCTAATGCTTAAGTATTTTTAGAGAGAAAGAGAGTACAAAAATAATCTAAAAAGATGCTCTAAAAATATGTGTAATAGAGAATGAAGATTGTGAACTTCTCTATCTTGAAAGATTCATGGTGCTTTTATAGCCAATGAGTTTTGTCCTTTTGTGAAGATGAAAATTGTAACTTTACATTTATGACATTTTGAGTTGTATTTCCCTCACTTTATCTGGCTAAAAGATAGAAAGGTGGGCTATGATAGATTTTAACAAGTCTAACAGTGTTGGTGAAGTATAAACTTGTTTAATTAAGCATATTTGTTGATAAATAATTTCTCTATTATTTTATGTAAAAATCTATAGAATTGATGATGTTAAACCCAATCATCTCTTAGGTCTAACTAGCATTAGACCAAGCACGTCTTCATTGGGCGTGTTTGGTGTTGGCATGTGCAAGCCCAATAAACCTGAGAATTTAAAAAAATTATATTTATATGTTTTTCTTGATCAGTTATTTTTTTGCTAAATATATATGAAAAAGAAAGTAAAAATCACCACTAAAACATTGTGATCTAAGACACATTACATTGTCAATAAAACAATGTAATTATGATTTTGCCTTCCTTGAAAAAGAAAGAAAAACAAAACTTGTAATTGGGGTAAAGTCATCTTTTTTAGAAAATTTATTGAGCATTAAAAAATTTATTTAAGACAGATTGGTCCACACAATTTTTTTTTTGCATGATGAAATGACTCTGTTGACCTTAAAAGCAAAACAATGTATAACTTTGGTTTATGTGCTTTTTGGTCTTTCCAAAATTATTTGCATAGTAAAATTATATAGATACCTTAAAAAAAAAAAAAACCTATTAAACTTGCATAAGAGGGCTTTTTCATCTTTTTCTTTTTTTTAAACAGTGAAGTGATGGAATTGCCTTTAAAATAAAATAAAAAAAATATAAGATTGGTTCCAAGGATAATTTTTTTCTTTTTCCCTAAGTTTTTTTTGTTATTTTTAGGTTGACCTCAAAGTTGTTTGATAATTTTAAAAATTTTAATATCACTAAAAAAATATTGTTGACACGTGCACATGTTAGTGCATGATGACCCTCGCGCCCTTTAGACGATGCAAGTGAGGCCAACCAGTGACCAAAATCACCCACTTGCAATGATGTTTGGAGCATCGTGGTATTGTATTTGTATTGGTGAGGCGTAAGTTCATGGTAGATATGCAGTTTGGCTCCGGTGATCTTTTCTCTTGTCCTTTTTATTTTGTCTCTCCTACCTTGAAAATTCATGTCAGCCCTTCTAAGAATTGACCGCGTTCTTCAGTTTCTATTTCTGTCAATTTTTATCCTTTTTATTTTGATTACTATTTATTTTATTCTTACTACTTTTTGAAGTTTTTTTGTTTTCAATTTCATCTTTAAACATTTTATTTCATTTAGTTTTTGTATCCAATCTGGTCTTCATTCTTTTGATTGTTTTATTTTTTTGTGTTTTGCCCTTTTCTTGATTTTTTTTTTAATTTCATCCCTCATCATTTATTCTTTTAATTTTTTATTTCATTTTGGTTCTCGTTCTTTTGATTTTTTTTTTTTTATCATTTTCTTGGTTTTTTTTTTTCATTTTTGTCCCTCAACATTTAATTTCATTTAATCTCTTTATCAAATTTTTATCCTCATTCTTTTCATTTGTTAATTTTTGTTAATTTATTTTGTTTTTCAATTTAATCTCTAATCATTTTCTTTCATATAATTTTTATACCAGATTTGATTCTTATTATTTGGATTACTATTTGTTTTGTTTTAAATTTCTCTTATGATTGAAAATTTTATTTCATAGTTTTTTTTGTGCCTACCTTTTTATAAGGTAATTTTGATCTTATAACCTGGGACATTGATTTCGAATATTATCTTGATTTCAATTAGGTCTCTTTTTAGGTGTTTTATTAATTATTTTTTTAATAGCATCATTTTACATTAGGTTATTAGACCTTAAGTTTCGTTATTTATTCAACTTTTTTTTTTATGAGTTTATCTCAATCTTACATCTCGAATAGCGAGTTAATCGAGTCAACCCAAGTTGACATGAATATTTTTTTCTTGATTTTTTTTTTCAATTTCATTCTGTAATAAACTTTGTGATTTTTTTTTGATAAGGTTATCCCAAATAAGGGTTAGTCAAGTTAACCTTGGTTAAACTATTTTTTTATTTTGTGTTTTTTATTTAACTTCGGTCTTTTTTTCTAGATGATTTTTCTATATATATATATATATATATATATATATAATCCCAATCTTATGTTACATGGCATGTTGCTTTTTCCTTCAACGTTACTTTTTTTAAAATTAATTTTTTTTTTAATTTTATTATTTAATATTAAATTATTAAGCCTTGATCTCATATCCTAAAATACATGTTAATAAAATTAACTCGTATTAATTTAAATTATTATTGTTTGAATATTTTTTTTTATGTTATGAAAAATTTAACCTAGCTTACAATATAGCATGAGCCATCAATCTAGTCTTAAAACTAATGACAAGGAATACTCATAATTCATCATCCACAATTCTATTCTACCACCCATTTCCCTAAACATAATAATAAAAAAAAACCCATAAGCCTATCCTTGTAGCCAAAGCATGTAATTTTCTTGCATATCAATTAAGCTATGATCGATAGAAATGTGGTAACATGAATTAGGTAAAGAACATGAATTAGGTTGAAGGAGCAAATAAAAAATTAATATCTCTATCCTCCATTTTGGACAATTCCATTTGTAAAGGTAACGATTATCCATGTGTTTTCCTTTGTTTGATACCGATGTTTTGGTATGTTTCTCATGCTTGTAGCAGTTGACTTGATCCCATGGAGAAACAGTGTCTCTACAGGGAATGTAAAGAAAGCAGGCAAATCAACTAGCTAGATTGTAGTGACACATTTCATCGAAGAAAGTTGCATGTCAAACATATTTATAAGTCACTCATCAACTGACCTGTATATACAAGATTTAAAAGGGGTTAATAAATTGAAAAGATAAAAAAGAAACAAAACCTTGGTGGATTCTTTACATAAATCCATGTGAAGAAAATGAATATTTTTGCTTATTTGAAATGATTTTAAAAAAATTATGAAAATAATACTTTGTTTTTAAGTAGCAAAATAACATAATTTATACACGTTAAAATTAGAAAATATGATATTTAAAGTTGTTATTGAAAAGAAATGGGACTTTTTAAAATTTATTTGGAAAAAAAATTGTACAAGTTACTACAAGTGGAGAAGAAAGAGAAAAACAACGAAAGAAAAGGATTATAGAGTTATACCGTGAAATTTTAATTATAATATTATTAATACTATTAAAAAGATATAAAACAAATCTAATAACATCAAAAATGTTATTGATGTAAAGTCACATCAACAAGTCCATTTCAACAATTATACCAATGTAATGTTTAACAAGACAAGTTCATATGTTTATCCACTAACTACCATTTTAACATATCCCATGCCTAGTTTTCAATGTCATTTGCAATGCCTTCAAGGTTGTCTAAAGGGACACAAACATATAATCTTTTTACAAAAATCTTTATATACCACAGTTTGTTGAGCTAGGGTCGATAAAGTGTCAATGCGAGGGTCAATGTTTGTAGTTTTACCAACATTGAGATCAACAAGACAACATTTTGTTTACCAACATCAAATATGTTGACATGACAAATTCATATGTTTATATACTAACATGTCAGCATATATATCAATATGACAATCAACATGTTGACTTATTGACGCCATGTTAGCATACCTACTGACATGTACAATTTGATATATTCTATATCAACACTATAACACAACAGGCCAACAGGAATTCATCATAGACAATATTTAAGAAATATCAATAGTGAAAATGACACCTCAACTTAATGCCATTTCCAAATGTATAGGTTTACTTGATGCCTTTTTCTATGCCTTTATAAGGAACTAAAAGGCATGTATAGTTCAAAACTTCTGAAATTTTTTCAGTACCTTTAAAACATTAGAGAGATAAGACACCCAGATTTCTTTTACCCATTTTTAATAGCCAACATTAATCAAATGAGTTGTCATAATCTTTTTATAACTCAATATAACACATGCAAGATCTAAACAAGTCAATCTCAATAAATACAACAATTACCTTCTTATCACCAACTACTTGAGGTCAAGTAATGAGTTCATAACACTTAAAAATTATTGTATAAGCTTAATCTACTAATTAATCCATAAATCAAAGTAATAAAAAGCATGAAGACAAAAAACATGTCACTCCCAATTACCAGCTAAGAAGATTGAAATTGCTACATGTCTTATCTTTATTGAACAAGACTATTAATAAATCGTTACATCAAATCCACATAAAAATTATCTTCATAAGTAATATATTAACATCGTAAATGAATAATCTCATATCCTATTACAAGATATAGCAACATCATACAGGCACAATCTAAAAGTCCTAGTCACAACTAACCTAAGACTTAGAGCTAGCAAAGTCAATTAATCAATTCATCCATCCATAGTGATTTATTAACAAATACAATCTGCCTTCTAATATTCCATTATTAATATCCTAACCTTCTTGCTTAGATGATTTTAATAGTTTGAAAGACATGTCATAAGATAAAAGGTGGATGATTTCATTCCTCAATTGCTACATAATTGCAACTACGCAGGTTTTCACATTCCATCATAGCCATGTATTCTCCCCTCCCAACTTTAACAGACATGGCTTGCAAGATAGCGAAGGAAATTTGTTTTTCACCAATAGAACACACCTACATACCACGGGAATGCTGAGCTTCAATGTCTGTACGAACGTGTCAGCATTAGTTAATCACTCTTTAAACCCACGATTTTTTTCACAGCCCAGTATAGAAAAAAATAGGTCTCCGATATTTGAACATAGAGAGTCACTGAAACAACTACCTGCAAATGATGTTGAGCAACGAGCAGCAGGGCTACACTGTTTTGGACAAAAACAAACACAATAGATTACAGGACTCCAAAATGAATTGAATTCCAATACATACATGCTTGAATTTGCAAAAAAAAAAAAAAAAAGAATCAATAACAAAGGGCAGCAAAAGCGGAAAAAAAACCCCTTTAATTTAAATAACTTTGTTTCTATGTTTTATACATAATATAGCACGTAGAGCAACAGTGTCAAAAAAAGGGGGAAAAGGAAAAAAGATCAATCAAGATTAGATATATAAGAAAAGGCATAAAAACAAACTTTTGATGGTTGGGGGTTAGCCCGCGAGGCCATCACTGCCCGATCGAGGAACAAAGATCGGGCTCTGACCGCAGGCAGTCTTCATCGCAGAAATCGAACCTCGAAAATGACCAAAGACCAAATCCCCCCCCCTCTTTGCTCAATGGCGGAGCCGCCAGCAGACATGGCAACATGGAGGGTGGCTCTAAGAAGAGAGAGGGTTTTGGCTTGATTGTGAGTTCAGATCCCTGCTCAGATAAGATCAAGTAGTTAAGTTTTAGCGTTAGGGTTTTAGTTTGGTTTTATAGTGTCTCTTTTAGCTAGATAACCTAGCTTGTATTCTTTTTTCGTGAGTTCTTAAATACCCTTGCGTTTGGATGGTATCTGCCTCAGTCTAATGCATGTTCCGTACTAATGGCAAGGGTATTTATGGGAAGCAGGATTGTGGGCAGACTATTAATCAGATCAGTGCATGACATGTCGTGTGCTAAAACTACGTACCACGTGTTTTGGAACGACATGTCTCCTTTCCATCAAATAAATCATCACAAAGACTTTGATTACTATTATATATAGAATATAGATGGAAACATGCTCTTATACATATTGAAAATTTGAAACTTTGCTAATTTTTTTACAGTGCTTTTTAGTGGTAATTAATGGAAAGTTGATACATAATCAAAGTTGATTAACAAGAACTAATTGAGGAGGGGAAGTCATTATTCCTCTCCTCGTAAAGTATTATTGTTTAATTAATTTTTTAAATTTGGTTCTAAAGGTATTAATTTTCATATTTTTTACGGTTCAAAGAATAATTAAAAGACATATCCTATCAACCAGGACAATGTTTTATATCATGAGAGGGAAAATCAAATCCTTCATAGTAAATCCAAGTTTAGTGTTAATGCGATAGATAATTATACCTAGAATTATATTTAATCATATCGTTTCAATACTATATATTATTTTCTCATATTTCTTTTCCTAGAAGCACATGTAATCTAACTCTTTACAATGTTCTACAAATTTTGCAGCCTTGCCATGAAAGATGCTTCAGATCAGCCACTTTCTGACCCAAAAAAGCATTGAAAACAAAGGAGGCCATCACAAATGTAGAAAATCTGTGCCCTTTTGAGTTCTGCGACCTTCGCCTAAATGAATCCCTGCTTAAATACTCCAAAAATAACAAGGTGTTTCTGGACTCTAAACAATTGTCAAAAGCTTCTGATCCAAAGGTTTTTTTTTTTCAAATTGTTAGCATGTCATTTGCTTAGCTGCAAAGCTTATCTCATCACAAAACTTTCCTCGAACAATTTGGTCCAGCTGGAATTATAATTCAAACAATATATTAGCACTTGACAATGGCAGAAACTCCACCATTCAATTCTATTTCTCTTTATTATGTTTGTCATAAGACAATTATTTTAGCTTATTTTTCAAGACTTAAGAGTGTCTATAATATAGTGGGTATTGTGAGATGCCAAACCTAAAATAATTGGATTTAGTGATTAGCCAAAACCAAAAAAATATACTTAATTCACCTGTAAGCTAAACTTAAAAAACATGAGTCAAGATGAATATTTAAATTAAAAGTGTAATGAGTTAGATGAACCATCATATCTGTTAATCTAGGTCAGATTAATCAATTGAATCCAAGAAACACAAAGATATGATAAGATGTTAGACCCAACATACTTGGGTTCAATCATCAGCTGAACCCAAAGAAATATGAGTTTGATGAGATGTCAGTCTTAATATACTTAGCTTCATTGTTAGTTAAACTCAAAATAACACGAGTCTGGATGAATATTTAAACTAAAAGTTTAACGAGTTGAAGAACAATCATGCCCTTTAACCTATGTCATGTTATATTTTTTGTCTTGAGTGTCCAAAACTAAGGAATCCTATTTCTAGAATGATTATAAGAATTATTTATATATAAGATAATGATTTTTCTACACTTATAAAAATATATATATTTTTTTTAAAAGACCTACTATATTTATCATCTCATTAATGATATGTAAGAGATATTTGTCTCTTATTAATGTTATCGAAAATAAAAGACTTTTCAGTCCTTTTTTTCTCTAAAGATAACAAGGTTCGGGGGAATAAATACCTTTTAAACCATCTAAGTAAAGGATTAGAATCTTTTTATTTTTTAAAAGCTTACGTATATTTCAAAGTATTACTCATCATAAAATACAAGAACAAATATAATTTATTCTTGGAATTTAAAACTCTTTTAAGATTTTTATTATTTTTCTCATAAAATTACTGATTTCATTATAAGAAATCTTCAAGTCTCTCGATTGAGACTATTTTTACAAATATTTAGGATTTTACTATTAATTTGATATTTTGTGAGCTGAAAGGAAAAAATTATTCACCTAAATATCTTGATTAACCATACTACAAACTAAATAACTTGTTATATAAATATTCCGGTTTTCAGATCATCTGTGGCGCTATACAATGTGTCAATTGATGCCCCATAAATGGTGAGCAAATCACAAGACAAGCAGCTTACATTCCCGATGTTCCGTAAAAAAATACAATGGCTGCACATCTTTCCGAGTGCCCCAGAACATCCACTCTCTTATTACGCTTTCCCTTAAATAATAATCTGTGGCGCCTGCAACGTAGCGCGAGCATTCTGCAAGTGTTATCTATAATTAACAAGAATTTTAGTTAAATTTAGGAGAACTCTGGAAACTTCAATGATCTACCAGCCTTTGGAACAGGTATCAGGATGGAAGTCACAAGGAAAATCCACTTCAAGAATCAATAACGAATCCTTGATTTCCGTTTTGAATGTAATGATTTCTCTGTCTGACATTGAAGTGATGCTGTGAACCTGCAGATATAGTTTGGTTGGACATTGGATGGTTTTCTTCAATAATCTTGCAGCTAATCTTCTGTCATCTTATCACCGGTTGTTGCACAGATGCACTGGCCTTGTTCTGGAATGAGTTTCTTATTCTAGCCTGGAGAACTGCTAGTCTTGATCTCCCATGTCTACACAAGGGTGTTCTTCAAGTGTAGGCCTGCATATTAGGGCTTTGCACTGCTATAAGCTCCACACTTTGGCCTGTATTGTTTTACTATTTTATTTTCTGGCACAGTCCCACTGTTTTTCCCTTCTTACCATCAACAGCATGTCATGGTTTATCATGTAGGATATTTCTATAAAAATATATATATATATACGTGAAGTAAACAAAACTGGGAATCTTGAAGCCTTTGACTTTTGAAATGAGCCATAGCTAGCATGGCAGATTTTGACGGGCTAAATGACCAAGCATTTGAAATTTCATAGGGTGGCCTAATTTCAAATGTTGGGATTTATCTGTCCTTAGTCAAATCTCAATAGATCAAGGTGTTGATTGATTTCCACCAATCTACCATATTAGAGGTGTTAAGCTTTCTCATGAGAAAACGAGTTGACACCACCCAGTGGACCACGCACTTAGAAGAAAAGAAAATAGCAGCAAAACTTGACAGAAGAAAATAACAAGTTGCTGTTAATTTAGTCACCATGATCCATTACAAAATAAAAAGACAAAATCATGAAGTTGAGAGATAAAAAAGAGAGAACATCATTGCTTTTCTCTCTTCTTTCTCTCTACCAACCAGCTAGCTGCACTATTTTCCAACAAACAGCAGATAAAGAAGATAAACATCATCACCACCCACTTCCTCTATCCACAAGGTGATAAAAAGCAATCTTCCTTATATCTGTCTTCTTTTGTTTCTGCTGTTTTGTTGGTAAGTTGCTAGTCTTGAAAGTGAATTGAAGGATGGTTTTATGTATACAAAATTAACCAATCTGCATTGCTACCTCAAAGATGATTGTAACAGATGGAAACTACTGAAGGATTAATAAATAATCTGTTGCCATTTGCTCGTAGCAATGCTTGTTAGTGTGTAAAGAACTTCCATATTTCTTCATCCATAAGGTACAGAACATTTCTTTTCTTTTTTTTTCCCCGTGAATTATATATGGTGCTGGTTGAGAACACCATAAACAGAGTGTGAACAATCCAAGCTTGATGTAGTTTAAAGGTTCTTAGTTTGAACTTTAAAGGTTCATGTTTTTTTTTTCTTTTTTTCCCCACCTCTGATAATCCGTTTAATCTAGCCCCTTCTTTTCTACTGTTCTGTTCTCTTTTTCAATCTTTGGTAATGTTCAATGGAGTTCCGGATTTGATTTGTTGTCTTAAATCTTTGGCAGTGTACTTTCTAGTTCTTTTCATGCGTGTATTTGAGAGGATCTTTGCAGTAAGATTTTCTTCAGTCTTGAGGAAAAATAGTCTGTCTCACTTTCTTGACATATGAAAGAATAGCAAGTTGTTTCTCTGTATGTTTTATTCTGCTAAATATTTGTTCGAAGTGAAGAGGGCGTTAGGGGAAAAAATCATCCTTATCATTTCATATATAGATGTCATCTTAAATAATAGAGTAGATTCTAATTTTGGCAGTGTCCCAAGGGGTCAATCTGTTAATTTTATCAAGAGTTATACCCCTTTTCTTGGATCATCGTGATTGAACATGTTCTACTTTTAAGATACGTATCCATGATAGGATAAACAAACAAGTGCTCTTGATGTGAATATAGGATTTTACCTCCTGGAGATTCTAACTAGTTGTTTTGAGAAGGATGTTCTGTTTTCTTTTGTTGCTTGATTCTTGTCCTCATTTCTTTTGATTCATTGTTTAGTTTATTTGGATGCTGTGCAGAGAAAGGGAGATGGAGGCTGAAAGGGTGGATCAGTACTGGTGTCACATGTGTTCTCAGATGGTGAACCCGGCAACGGAAGCTGATATTAAATGCCCGTTTTGTGATAGTGGTTTTCTGGAAGAGATAGGCAGCACGAGAGAAGTCAATTACAGTGGCTTTGCTTTAGGATCGGAACATGTGTTCTCTCTTTGGGATACAATCTTACTGGACCTTACGGATGGCTTAGGCACTTCTGGTTTGAGAAGTACAGCTCAAGAACATATTAGCAGTCCCAGTTCACCATACGAAGATGATGAACTAGACTTTGAGTCTTTACCTCGGAGAAGGGGTAGAAGAAGCTCATCTTCAGTCCAGAGCTTACTTCAAGATCTGAATCTGGGAGCAGAGAATTATGAAAATGACAGAGAGAGCACTGGCAGCAGCAGCAGCATTTTGATTTTGGTTAATCCTTCTAATGAAGAGGCAATAATTCTTCAGAGTCCCGAGGATATGAACCAAGCTGAAAACCCAAGTCAAAACGTGTCAAGTTCTTTCCGGGACTACCTTATAGGACCTGGTGTGGATTTACTGCTACATCATTTGGCTGAGAGTGGTCCTAACCGTTACGGGACTCCTCCAGCAAATAAAGAAGCAGTTAAAGCAATGCCAACAGTTTCCATTAATCAGAATTTGCAGTGTTCAATATGCTTGGAAGAGTTTGAGATTGGATCTGAAGCAAAGGAGATGCCATGCAAACACAAATTCCATGGAGAGTGTATTGCTCCATGGCTGGAACTTCATAGTTCCTGCCCAGTTTGCAGGTTCCTAATGCCCTCAGATGATTCCAAGACTGAAGTAAGCCAGTCGAGAAGTGACGCAGACACAATGGAGAACAACGATGCTAGAAACACTTGGGTCCCTATCTCATGGCCTTTTGATGGTTTGTTTCCTTTATCAGGATCTCAAATTGGTGGGAGTTCTATATCATCACCCTCGTCGACCACCATGCCTGGAAGTACTTCCTACACCGATGAAACTTGAACACTTGGTTTTTTGTTCCTTTCTCTGTTTCCTTGGCTTTCTTCTGTATACTGCCATCTTATCTTAGCAAAATGGTACCCTCTCCATATGTAAATGAAGTCATGATATTGGTGTCTTTTTTGTATTGTGTACGCAATTTTGACACTTGATGATGAGATTCCATATAACTAGATTTCTGGAATTGGATTTAGGCAGTCTGGTTGACAAGTAGCACAGAAGAGAATTGCTAATAAATAATATCTTGTCTTGTTTGGTTGCGGTTAGAACAGTAGGGGGAAACATGAACATAGAACGCAAGAATGTAATTTGTTTCCCTAGCTAGTTCTAAATCCTAGATTTTAAATCTGAGCTGATGATCTGCTTGACCGAATGACAGAGACCTTACAAGTCCCTCCTTTTCCTTCGCCGTCTTCGTCTTTGTTCGTTAGATAAAAAGACAGATTAGGCTCGCGAGAAAAATTGATGGTGCTCATTTCAGGTTTGCAAATTCCTTCACCTGATAAAAACTGTTTACTACTAAATAGGCCAATAATATTTTTTAAAGGTGAAGAAAAACTAACGGAACATGGAAAAACAGAACTCATAATGCATCTACGCAGAGCACAAAATAAATTGCCAAAATTGTGAAGATGCTCTCTTCAATATTCAGTTACTTATCATTGTTCCAACATCACTTAAACTGACGATAAACTATTAAAAAATTAGATGCCTCATCATCTGTAAAATGTTTCAACCCAATCTGTCCACAATATGATCACTGCGCTCGCAAGATCTTGATAACAGAAGCAGTACCAATCTTGTGCAATGCTACAACCGAGTCTCCTGGCTTACACAGTCCCTTCATCTTCGCATATTGGAAGGCCATCTCAATTGTTTCTTCAGTGGACTCACTATGATGAACCTTTCCTGATACAGAGGTCAAAACAGGCATCAGACCCCGGTAAATAAGGCTATGCCTTGCTGGAGCTTCATCACTGCATGACCCCTCAAAGGAATCAGTTCTAATCTCTGGAACGATCATTGACAAAATTGGCATGCTTGGTCGGTACTTAGACACCAACTTTGCTGTGGTTCCACCCTTGGTTAGGACTAACATAAATGCTGCTTTGATGGTGTTTGCTGTCTTGACTGCTGAAGAAGCCATACTTTCTAATGGGGTCATAGGCATAGGAGCTGTTGCCATAATTGTCTTGAAAAGATGCCCATAATCTATGAAGTTCTCAGCCTCCAGGCATATTCTAGACATGGTTTGAACAGTAAGCTCAGGGTAGGCTCCAGCAGCAGTTTCTCCACTGAGCATCACACAATCAGTACCATCAAGAACTGCATTGGCAACATCCGTAGCCTCAGCTCTAGTGGGCCTTGGAGACTTGATCATGGACTCCAACATCTGAGTAGCAGTCACTACAGGCTTTCCTTTTATGTTGGCCTTGTTTATCATCACTTTCTGAGCTAGGAATATTTTCTCAATTGGAATTTCCATTCCCAGGTCTCCTCGTGCAACCATGAATGCATCAGAATTTGCAAGAATGTCATCAAAATTAGCAACCCCTTCTTGATTTTCAACCTGCCAAAATATAGAACCAAAAGGTCAATTTGATGATAGTTTTGCTTCAAGACTGTAACTCAGCAGCATATAGTTTGGTGTTAGCCAATCATCATGGAGTCACTGTGTAGGCATTTCTATGTTATTTGTGTCAATTAAAAATGTAAATCCTAAGAAGTCACCCTTTAGTTCTAATAGAGAAAATTAAGGCCCGTATTGAAAGTTAACTCAAGAGGCAAATTGGCATAAGATTCAGATATTATCAATTATCAACTTACCTTCGACATGAGAAGGATGTTCTTTCACATCATTCCCTAGCAGCT